>JAVQKC010191145.1:0-10548 GCA_036025475.1 Philypnodon macrostomus | reverse complement strand
TCGTTTTTGAGTTATCGCGTTCACAGCTAGGATCTGCGGACGCGGACGCGGACGCGGACGCGCACCGACGTGATTCCATAATATCGGCGACACGCTGTTTTCGCCGATATAATTACTTTAAAACTACTTTTTGTGCCTTTGTGCTTTCAAGAGTAGTTAACGCACTTTACCCTGTAAGCCTTCTATTAGCGAGTAGGCCAATATTGTCAAAGGGCAGTTTGTAACTGGTTAAATGTGTGTGCTTAAGGGGAGAGCTACATGAACACACCCTGTTTTGTGTGTGTCTAAAATATGCAAACTCATTTGCTGCTGTTACCGGACATTGTGTTCTGTGCCCTTTGTATACATCTTGGTGAACTGACGCAGATGCTTGCCCTGCCTTTGCTGCTAAATTATTAACAGTGAATACAGGTATTATTAAATGATACTGCAGCACTGCTACATAATTTACAGACTAGTTGGAGCCTTAAAGTAAAGTTCACCTATTGCCTATAAAGCTGAGTTTTATAAATGTACATAAAACTGCATTGGGCATTGCCAAACCTTAGCAGTGCTGTTCCCCTGTTCTCTTCCTTTTTACTTTACAAATACTTTATTTATACACTCCTTCCTTCTCATCTTCTCATCTCTACCGAGGAATAGCAACTCCAGCTTTCCACATGCTTTGGCACTTCTGCAAAACTCTCCCAGCATGCACTGCTCTATTGCCTGTATCTAACAGAAACTTAGCTGGTGGGGCACCCCTTTCTGACTGTGCATGGTGGCATTTCAGGGTGGTTTGGTTTGAAATTTGGGCATTTGCTCTTGTTGGTTACTGCATTTCGAGGCTGTATTGTGCTTGAGGGCCACTCCATCCTCTGGGTTTGTCCAGGCGTCAGTGATGCATGATCTCTGTAGAGCATGTGATTAGCACAACTTCAGGCAGGGCTTGATCTATATTTACACCATTTCTGATGTACTGAAGCCTACTCAAAGTATAACATGACCGAGCTAACATCTGACAGACGCAGCGAGGAGGCCACTTCAGTGGAGACTATTTCATGTTCACCCTTTCTGATTTCACAGGAAGCATTTCACACAGCTGCTGTTTGGACTGTCCCACTTTTTACTCCGTCATTTTAACCATTTCTTCAATTCTTACATGCTCTCCTGACTCCTCTCTGACCTGGTGTCTTAAAAATGTTCTCTGTTTTCTATGTCTACTATATGTTTTTTCTTATCTATGTGTTATTTCTTCTGTTTGTGTTTTCATCAAGGAGAGGTTGGACTGTACCCCTGCACTATTAGTTCCCCTCCCCTTTTATGAGCCAGCTGCTGGTCCTCTGACAATTCTTTTATGGAGCGTTCTACATCAGGAGCTATTATTTTTGAATGTGTTCCCTGAATAATTAGACGTTATTAACTGTACACCTGCTCCGCTGTTACCCATGGGACGATAGCTGGAGTGGTAACACATTAGTTTTTCTCCTCCTCCACACATGCCTACACACCCACATGAGGTGATTCAATGCAGTCAGAAAAATTTACTATTGACCTTGATGATTATTTGAGGGCGATATGACCAACATTTAATGTAATTGTATTTTTACCTAAGTTATTACCTGTGGGCCTATTATATTGTGAGAAAATAAGAAGTCATGACAGTTTTTAACCACAGAAAAAAAATCAACTATACAGTCACGGATTCAAAAACAGTTCTCTTGGGTTGCACTGGCATGAATCAGAAAAGTGGCATGTACAAAGTAGATGTTGCATTAAAACTTATACGCCTTTTATTTTATAGTATCACAACAACATATGGAAAATGTGTACAATAAATAATGTATGTGGTAAGAAATGGTATATTGCCCAGCCCTATGGAGTATTATAATTATTCTTCAGGCCTTGTTGTAGTGATGATAGCTATGTCCTTTTGTGAAACCTTGGATGTAGACATTATAACTCCATTTTCCTCAAAAAGTCTCCGGTGGCTGTTCACAAATGTCAGCTGTTGACCCGAGTTGACTTTTGCCCCAAGCAGGTCATTAAAAATTCCCTTTTGACTTTTTTTCTTCATTGTACCTGCCAAAGTGACAGTAACCCTAGAGCTACCACATCACAGAGGGCACAGAGGACATGGAGGTACTGATCCATTTTTAATGCATCTGTGTCATCATCCTCCTGTACTCAACCCACTTTAGTTGGTCATTGCTAGACTGTGGTTCTTTAACTACATCGGTACAGCAGTAGTTATGATATATTAATTAAAAGGGAATGATTATGTTAAAAATGTTGTTCTTTGCCAAAAACTTGAATTGTGATGGATTCACACGTTTGAGTAATCCTGTATGCTGAGACCCTGATGGTCTCGGGAGCTGAAATAAAATGTTATTTTACCTTTCTATATGTGAAGAAATCGCACTTTGCTTTGGTTGCAGTAGTGAAGTGGGTGTGACCAGCAGGAGGAGAGAGGGCCTTAAGGCAACATGCATATAAAATACCCCTCTTTAAGAGTACTATTAAGTATATGTTGTGAAAGCAGAATGAGTTTTTCTGCAGCTTGATAATTTCAGGTATTCATCAATAAATTAATCTCTTTTGATTTGGTTTTTAGACTGCAAATAGACAGTGTGTCCCCTACTTAGACTATATCTTGAATTTAAAATGCCTTTATTAATATTTAAACGTGTTTTATCTAAAGGTAGGCAGCTGATATTCACTTATATCAGCTTCTTTGTTTTTCTGTTGGATGGGTGTGTGCCGCCGCAGTGTTGGATGGGGTCACAGATATAATCAATAACAAAACACTGCAGTCACTATCTGTGCTAATAAACAGGGCCAAGCCTGGGCTGGCTCTTCTCTTGTGAGTTTTTTTAGATTTAATATTCTTCAAACAGAATATACAATGGCAAACAAAAAAAGTTACAAAATATTTAAATGGAAATTCATGTCTTCCTATTTCTTTGCTCGGTTAGATGCATATTTATTTAAGGCCCTCTTTCCCCCTGCTGCCAACACCCACTACTACTACTACAAATAATGCAAACAAAAAGTAGTAGCAGTGTGAGGTCTCCCTTTTACTTACAAAGGTCAAACCAGTGTTTTTATCTCCTGAGGTCAGCATCTCAGTATTCAGGATTTCTTGAACATGTGAATGAAACAAAATATAACTTCAGCAAGTATCTTATTGACAAAGAACTGGTTACTTGATTATTTTCACTTACCGTAGGTCTTCTGCTTTCCCATTGAGTGTAAGCCTAATGAGCTATAAGAGCATAAGCGCTATAAGCATGTACTGAGCCATTAGCTATACTTGACTTTTTGGCCTCATTTGTTGGTCGGTGCTTTGCTGAAATTTGGGCGTAGCTCCTTCAGGAAAACTTTGAATCCTAATAACTGAGAGATTAGCCCTGACCAGACCCTTAACCCTGTCTGTGTTTTTATGAACTATGTGTGACTGGGTAACACTGTCCAGCCAACAGCTCTGTCAGCACTGTGTTTCTGCCTCAGCTCACAGCTTTGTGGAGATTTGTCATGTGGGCAAAGGCCTTCAGTGTAGTGTAGCTGACACATGCAAATATGAGATAACATATGAACATGCCGAAGGCAAAGAGTTCATAAGAAATGTTCATTCACTGTGTACATGGTCAGCCATGAAGATGACACTGTTAATCAGACATGCACATTGGTACAGGAAGTGTGAGCTGATAATATGCTGGAGCAATTATGTTTACACTTGTTTTTAAAGTCACTTAATATTAGTCTAATGAGTAGTATTTTTAGTTTAGTTTATTATTTATTTGACAGGGACAGTGTAAACACATTCATATTTACAAAAAGAAGAGATGCTTTACACCAGATTTAGCTACAGCTACTTTCAGTCTGCAGACCTTGGTTACAACAATAAAATACATTCAACGTCTGTACAGTACATCCAGCCATACACTCCTCTATAACCATTCATACAACACTTCATTCATCATTGTGCATTACAGATGACCGTATAGTTAATGTTGACACATTCCAATTATACTTATACTTATATACATTATTTTGAGAGAAATAGTCCTGCAACTAACTGGCCACTGTCATAGTTAAACCCGCCTAAGGCCTATAGTTGCGGGGATAGGCTCCAGTCACTTGCTGTTTGCAATCTGAGTGATACTTGTTGCAACTGCCCTTTTCTTAAGCCATCTTTCATAATACGATTAGATTTTGGAGATATCATTCTTGGACAATACATCACAATAACTTGACGAAGAGTTTCTAGCCACTGCCAGCCTGACGCTGACCTTTTAGTATTCGAACACTGAGGCACCAAGCATTTCTTTGATAACATTGTTCTTGTTATCCAGCAGCTGAAAATGCAATGGTGCCTAAATATAACCTGACAGAGACGGCTGCATGACTTTATTGTTTTATTATTATTGTAGATGTCTTCTCTGAGAAATGCTTTGTCTGCTGCAGAGAATCTTACAGTGCATAGATTTAGATGATAAACTGATAGCACAAGAATGAATGCTACGAAAATGGATTAGTTTCCCTGTCAGAGGGATTCATGTTCTGTGGTTGCTTTTTAGTTTTATATGCTAATTAATGCCCTGTTATATTTAAGTCATTTTCATATTATTTGAGCGGTGGGGCTGTTTCTGTCCTTGACCCAGGACACTGTAAAATTATTATGGCTTCATTTATGATCATCAAAATTAGCCCAGTATGTAAATGTCTTTTGTGGTTGTGTAGGAGTGTGTGGCCATGCCCTCCCTGGTGATTGCTTGCCTTTTTATTGAATTTATGGACTGATATAATTCACCTAAGGCCCATAAGGTTATTTCTGTGATTGCAGGTTTTGAGTCCAGCCTCTCCTAACTATCTGTCATTTCATTCTCTTTTGTTTGTATCCTTGTCACATAAATAACTACAAACTTTCCACAGTTTATACCGTGTATTCTTCTCCACTACTAGTATTGTGTGGGTTTCTTACACATGCTGTTTTATCCAACTCCCTTCTCCAGACGCCAGTGTGCAGGAAATATTTTTTTTTTCTTTTCAAATTGATAGAAACATGAGTCACCGCCTGCCACTGCATTTATTTTAAACATATCTTTGAGAAGGGAGTTGGTTTTCAGGGGAATGTAAATGGCAATGGATTAAGGAGAATGTCACTGAACTTTAAAATTGAATCCCAGTTTTCCAAATGATTATCGTCTGACCTTTATAGAAGAAAATAATCAAATTTGAGTGGTGTTCTCCTTATAATGTTGTTTTAAAGACTTTTGTTTGACCTGTGTCACCACTATATGTATGCACTTGTGTGTTTTTGTTGTTTAAGGCCCTGCTAAAGTCAGCAGAGGCCTTTTTCTAACAGTTGTTTGTCCTTCTTCCTCTTCCCTGAATGGACCCTTTACAGACGGAGGTAACTTCACGTGGGCTTTTACAGTCACCAAGCCCCCCCCCTCTCCCCCAAACCCGAGGCATGCTGTGTCCAACTGTCCAATGTCCTATTTATGGGACCCTGTCTTCTATAATGCATGTATTTAGATTTTTCATGCAATGCTGTCTCTATATATACACATGCTAACAGGAAAATGTCATTAACGGTTATGTTAAAAGGGATATAATTAGGTTTGTGTGTTCGTCTGTGCTACAGTCTTTGCGTCCTTTACTGTATGTCGCTGTCTCACTGTGAGTATACCCTATGGTGAACTACACTGAATTTACCAACTCACCAAAGACTAATGATATATAACGTATATCTACGAACAACTGGCTTCATGTGTATGCAGCACTTGCATGAATTTGAATGTGCTAGACTGTCTTCTGGAAAGGATTGTTACATGCACTGTCTATTTTTAATGTTTGTGGAAGTACACTGTCTGTTTCTGGGATTAAGAAAGGCATTCTTACACTCACCGACTCAACCACACCTGGGGCAGCTGTTAGATACTGTAAAGCTGATTCATGTGGAAAGTATTTTTAATTTTTATGTTTTGTTTTTCTCACCTTGGCCTGGATGAGCAGAAAATAGCCCAAGAAAGAGAGAAGTTTGCAGATGAGGACAGCATATTTTACACGCTTGGGGAGTGTGGCCTTATCTCCTTCTCAGATTACATTTTTCTCACCACAGTCCTGTCCAGTAAGTGCATGGAACATTTTCACTTTATTATACCTGCTCCCGTAAAATGATACTACCGTTGCTGGCCACAATATTAGGTTGATCTGTTTAACTCCTTGTGGGCTGAAATTGCAAATCACTTCATTGAATTTAGCCGGCAGAATGAAGAAGTTACTTTGAATGGCATTATTGCTGGAGCTGTGTTTTGGAAACTCATGACCAATATAATCAATCAGTGATTTACATACAGCCATTTTGTAGGGTAAATATATTGACACAATTTCTAGTAAGTAACAGAATGCCTTGTTTATGATGGAGAGGCTGGTAGATAATTGGCATTTCACTCAAGGTCTGCGGGTAGGCAACAACAGGGTGGGCAAACTGCGGCCCGGGGGCCACATGCGGCACTTTGGGCTTTTTAATGTGGCCCCCCAAGCATTTTCTCGTATTTTTAAATGATCAAATATTACCAGTTTATCACTCACTCTGTTATAACCTGCAGTAACCAGTTAACTCCACATTGACATATGTTTTCACTGAGGTCCGATCGAAGGCTGTATGTTTCATTTGTCAAGAAATGTTTGCAGTTTTACAAAGAGAATACAATATCAGCACATTTTTAAACCCCATGTGGCCTTTGAGTCAAAGAGTTTGCCCACCCCGGGGTTAAAGCCAAGGTCTACCTAATACAGTGTCCAGTCCTCTTACAAACCCTCTTATTTTTGATACATGTCTGGCCTGTAGCTATAACACTGATGCATCTACTTTCTTTCTTTCCATATTCCTTCAGAGCTCCTTTTCTCCATAAATTAAACCTACTTTAATAGATGGTGGTGGAAATAAATACATCACAGTTTAATAATAATAAATATAGCTCTGACTCCTTCTCCATTGGCTGGTAAACCTCATCCCCAGTTTAGCGCTACCATTTATTATAATCCCTTCATATGGCTGCCTTATGGTTGCTTCCAATTTATTTAGCATAAACGGCAAAATAGACATATTCTCCATGTGACAAATGAAGACGCCAACTGTATATTGACACAAATGAGATTAGGGGAAGAATATATCGGCTAGTGCATATAAAGAAGAGTTGGTATATTTCTGTGGCTAAATCTAACACGTTATGAAGAAATCTAAATACCAGTGTCAAATACATGGATCAGGAATACCATTATGACCATCTGTCTATTATAAACCATAAAAGACACAAACTGATGCACTGTGTACCTTTGTCTCAGAATTGGTATCAACTTCGTCAGCAATTTGAGATACAGTAGCATGTCTTTTGGATTGAACCACACAGGTTTTCCCATGTGCATCACCTATTGCTGGTTCACCATTGTTTCGTTCAATGACCTCTCTGTTCTAGTCAGACAAAAGCTAAGTATATTTATTTTTAAAAGTTCCTAAAATGCATTGTAGACCATATTTCCTGCTCAAATACCATACTTACACAAAAATTTTAGTGACTAGCGTATCCCGACCACTGTAGACCAGGTACATCCACTTCTGCTCCTAACACATCTAAAACATCATCTAAATCATCATCTAAAAAGCACAAAATATTCACTAACGGCTGCCATGATGAAAAGAGAAAATGTTATGCCTGATCAGTGTATAGTCCGCAATATTAACTTCTGCAATTGGGAAAAAGTCACAAATACAGATTTATAGGATGGTCCTGTGAGACTGTATTGAGCTCCTCTCTCTGTCTAACTGGTTTATACTTTGTGACATTGCTTCGTGTTATGTGGTATTGATTTAGCCGCATGTGTCTTTGTGTGTGTGTCTGTTTTGCAGCTCCCCAGAGGAACTTTGAGATTGCGTTCAAGATGTTTGACCTGAACGGTGATGGAGAGGTGGACCTGGAGGAGTTTGAGCAGGTTAGACTAATGTATACAAATGATCCTTTAAGTTAAGGGGCTGTGATGAGACACACATTTTTACATTATTCTCAACTTCCCTTTTTTTAATACAAATATTACATAATGTAAAACTCTTTGGGTGCATTTGAAAAGGTCTTGAATTACATTTATTTCTTGTTTATTAAATCATGTGCAGTTAAGTACATACACATGCTGCTAAATGTTTTGCCTCAAACTCAACTGACTGGGATCCTCTCTTTAGATAAAACTGTGAAGACAGCTCATAAAAAAGTCTTGTCACATTGTTATCTTGTAAGGTTTTGTCACACCACTGTGTTTTAGTTGGAGTAATTATGTCATAAGTATGCCTCTGTAGCAAATGTACAGTACAACAGAAAGCTTCACTCTTCTTCTAATAAGAAATAACACATAAAACAACTAGGCCTAGGCCTACGCTGTCATACTTGACAGCAAGGTGTATATTGGCTATGCTATGGCACCTTAATCGGACATTGTGTGATTTATATTATCAACGAGTAATTAAGAGGCCCCACCCCAAACCATGACAAACATGGGAAGGGTCCATTTGACTTTTTTGATGTTTGTGAAGAATGTTTTTTGCCAAAAAGATTATTGGCTCAATTAAAGTTAATTTGTTAATTATTTAATTGTCATTAACCGTAGAAGTACCAAACTCAATCCAGTTCAGCGTCTTCATGATATGTAAAGACCTTTTGAGTTATTGTGTTCACAGTTTCGGGCATTAATTAATTAATTAATTAATTACTTAATTAATATTCATTGTAGAAGTATCCAAATTGATACAGTTTGGTGTATTTATGATATGTACCTGTGTGCAAAAGTTGAAACTGATCCAACAATTCATTTTTGAGTTCACACATACAATCTGTGGACATGGACCAATGTGATTCCATAATATCGTCATTTTGCCGATATAATTAAAGCATTGCAAATCAGTACCATTATTCACTATTTTTTACATGTTTGATTTGTCCTTGTGCATATTTCAGGTGCAGAGTATAATCCGCTCTCAGACGAGTATGGGCATGAGGCATCGTGACCGTTCCACGACAGGAAACACCCTGAAGACAGCCGGCTGCAGCTCTGCTCTAACCACTTACTTTTTTGGAGAAGACCTTAAAGGAAAACTCACCATTGGCAGCTTTCTGGAGTTTCAGAGAAAGCTGCAGCATGATGTGCTCAAACTTGAGGTAAAATTATTAGAATTCCTTTGAACAAGAGTTTAAAGGGAATCACTCCCCAAAGCAGAAAATGTATTGCTCCAGTTATGTGAGAGAAAATACAATGCTACCAGGAGGTCAAAGACAAATGGCCACACTGGCTCGAGATAGTGGAAAGGCAACATTAACTCAAATTACTCGGCCTGCAGACGACCATCACTGAACGCACAAAACATAAAATCTTGAAGCTGGGCTATAGCAGCAGAAGACCACACCAGCACCACTTTTCAGTTATAGGCTTGGCTAAAAATGTCCAGTGTAGCCAGAGTGTAAATTTAGTGGCACTGATATTAAGAAAAATGCAAGTGTAAAATTGTCTACAAAGAACACTTTTTTGATTGGTGTTTTGATTGTGTGTCAGCAGTCTTCAATGTCACTCTCAAAGCTTCTCACTCTCTACTACACTCACTGATGACTGCTTTTTAGCATATTATTACTCCAGTCATTAGCATGCACAGTGCTTAACTTATATATACACTGGCTCTGTCAACTGAGGCACTAAGAATAGATCTGGAGTCTTAAGCGTGTGGCATCTAAAGTCTGTTTTTAATGATAGCACAATGATCAGAGCTTGTGATCGCAAAGCCACAGATAATCTTGACACAGTCCTATTTCTCTGCTCCCCAGTCCTCTCCCTTTGCTCTGTAATTGCTGAGACTGCAGCTTACCCAGGGCTATATTTCACCAGCTGTAGACATTTTTTGTTGGCCACTCATCCTATAACTCCTTGTTATGAGCTAAACTTTCTAAGCACTGAAATCTCTTTTGGTATTAAGAGTATGGGTTTGTTGAAGGTGTTAAAATATGGATTACACCAAAATAAACATTGTGTAGTGCTTTATGCTTCAGCAGTAGGAATACATACTAAAAACTTCCAATAACTCTGTTGAATATTTTTGTGATATAGTTCAACTCAATGTAAATTTCATGTCAGTCTACAGTTTACTAGGCAAAACTGATTGAAGACTAAACCAGGGCTAAACAGCACTAAACTAAGTATAAACAGAACTGAATCAAGACCTTTTTTTTAAAAAAATACAGTACAGACCAAAAGTTTGGACACACCTTCTCATTCAATTTCCTTTCTTTTCATGACTATGTTTCCTTTCTTTTCATGACTATTGACATTGTAGATTCACACTGAAGACATCAAAACTATGAATTAACACATGTGGAAATATGTACTTAACAAAAACATGTCAAACAACTGAAAATACGCCTTATATTCTAGTTTCTTCAAAGTAGCACCTTTTGCTCTGATTACTGCTTTGCACACACTCTGCATTCTCTTGATGAGCTTCAAGGTCACCTGAAATGGTGTTCA
>JAVQKC010191122.1:0-11750 GCA_036025475.1 Philypnodon macrostomus | reverse complement strand
CAATTATTCAATTATTTGAACAGAAGTTATGTTAAACGATAATTATACATTTTATTTATTTATTTATTTATTTATTTATTTATTTATTTATTTATTTATTTATTTATTTATTTATTTATTTTTTATTTTTTATTTTTTATTTTATTTATTTCATTTGATTTATTTTATGTATTTTACTTATTTATTAAGATATCATTTTTGTAATTGTTTTTTCACAACAAAATAGACAAATCACTCTTTTAAGCAACACAACTTGAAATACTATAACAAAAGTCAAATTTTATCTTGACCTCTCTTGTCAATATAATTATTGTGGTTTCCTATTAAACAGAGGTGTCTGTATTTGTGCACACAGGGCTCTTATTGTGTGTATCTGTAGGTGAATGTGCGTAGTCAAGCTGCTGGAACACAGCCAAGTGTCATCATGGTGTTGGTGAACAATAATCCGGTATACACCTTCTTCACACCCCTCCTCTCACACTGACCACCTGACTGGCTTCCCCTCTGTGAGTAAACACCAAAGCTTTGGCAGGACAGGGCCCGCTCACCAAGGGAAAGTTCATGTTTGCTTTGAAACATTTTAGCACAGTACTGTGAATACAGACGTGACGTGAGGAGAAGCTGTAAATGAGGCCATGGACAAACAGGGCTATATATTATAAGACAAGGATCACCACTGACTGAATGTGAAGTTCATTGCACGATAACCTTATGTTAAATCAAATATAGGCTATAATCAAAAAGAATGCCACTGAGAACAGATTCTCATTTTGAATAAATTATACTTCATGGAGAGGTTTTAATGTACCACCGTTGACTTCTACTTGGTTAAAACTAAACTGAAGTAACAAAATACTCGCTCTTGAATATTTGTGTTTCTTGTTCCTTAATCTTTGTTATTTTGTATGGATCATTTTATTTGATCTTTTAGTTTGCCTTTGGCTGCAAATATGATCAAAGTCTATTCAACCATGCAGCACAATTATTATTAAAATGCTCCTACTTGGGTTATCCTGGGTTATCCTTGTTTTATAGGTATGTGCTGGAACCCAGGGTCCAATACCAATTTGACTTGTTTGATCCTGAATCTATGGCACAATGCTGACTAAAGTCCTTTCATTGTGTTGGCTGAAGGCAAAGGCTTACCCCTACAATACCGTTTTTGGCTTTCAGGTGGGAGATTAAATCGGTCTGACGCACTTGGGACAGGCTAAGACATATTTGAGTTGAACTTTGCATGATTACAAAGAGGTGTCTTAATCACATTTTTACATTTTGGAAACACCCAGCCCACACATAGCGTGTCTATGTTGTTAATAATGTTGCCATACTTGGAGTTTTTACATACCATTTTCCATGAACTCAGTAACAATGCAAATGGGCTCCTGGCTAACCACAGCAAAGAGACGGACCAGACGCTTGTGCTGGAGATTTTTCATTATATTCGCCTCAGCAAGAAAAGCCTCCACTGACATTGTGCCCATCTTCAGGTTCTTGATGGCCACTCTTCGGTCACTGTTGTAGAGACCTGAAACCACATAAAAGCAATGATATATCAGTATGCTTATATAAACATGTAATTTAGGCTGACACTCCATTTGATCATAAACAAGGACACATTCAGCCAGTTTTGACGATGGTATCGGTGCAACATTGGTATCGGGCTGATAGTCACATGGTTGACCTATATCGGTATTGACCAACATAGATGGCCAATGTTTTGGTGCCAAAATTGCAATATTGCAACAAGCAACATAACTGAATATAACAGCATTTAGTCTCACTTCATTATCTTTACTGCATTTTGTCACACTTTATTATGCATTACAATACATTTTAAAGCAGTTATTTCTATTGTGATTTCTTAGATTGCTTTGTTTTATATAAAAACATAGGAAGCTCTAGGCTGCCAAAACATGGAACATCCATATTGGTCAAATTGGTAATTGAAATATAGACCCTTTCAAAATTAGTAAACAGAAAGTTCAATATTCCGGAATGGAGGCAAGACCAAAAACATTTTCAATGGAGAAATTTGCATTAGCCACAAAATATTGCAAAATAAGATGACAACCACTCATTTAGGTATTCTCCTGGTTAGGAAACAGTGAATATTCCTCACATTGTACACAATAGTGTACCGGACTGGACAAGTCCTTACAGAAATGACCACAAACCATTTTTAACTGTATGCTAAGAATTATTCTCTCCCTCACCACGAACCAAAAAGAGTGAACACTTTCTGCCATAATTCAATATTTAGACTTCAAAGCAACTCTTTTTATGCACTTTTCTCATAGGACATGTTACTTGCACTTATACATTTATATCACGCTAACTGTGTGTCAGAGATTTTTTGGATAGGGAAATAATTAAGTCCCCTTGCAAAATAAGTCCATTGACAAATAGGATCAACCAACCCCATATATATGTTTGGGTCTAGTGTGGTCTGTTTGGCATGTTTGCTTATATTGGCAAATGGAGATGGAAAACAGAAGTGGAAAGTACCCCACTAATTGAATAATGAGGGGTTATGTTATGGAGAACTTTGGTGGATTCTCTTGTGAGTTTCATGTTAATACTGAATGAACATTTGTGCAAGTATTGACAATTCCTGCCACATGGATTAACTGAAATGTGGATTCATCTATCCTTGTTGATGTTGCGTAACTCAGCAAATGCCCTCAAATCATTCTCGAGCTAACCAGCTAAAGCAAGCCTGCAATTAAGACCGCTTTAGGAAAACTCTTTGTGCATGACGTTCAGAAAAGACCTGGCTAATGCCTTTTTGACATGCAGGATGTCCATCCAAGATTATGCAACTAATCTTAACAGTTATATTGCAAAATCAGATATTTTTTTGGTACTAACAATACCACATTAAATAAATTAAAAATCCATGTAGTTAGCTAAATTAGAGTCACAAGTTGCCCCTAATAACTTCTCCATTAAGTCTATTTGATGCTCCCTGACATAGAATCTCACCCATCCAGACTTCTCCAAACTGTCCAGCTCCCAGTTTGCGCTGCTGATTGAGCGACTCTCGTGGTATCTCCCACTCATCCTGCCACCATGGCTTCTGTGGTGCTCTCGACTGGCACGGTTTCACCAACTTTGTGCACAACCCGTCCGCCTGACCTGATCAAAATATGTAAAAGTTCTGTTATTGGGAGTACACCAATATTTCAACCAGTAAACCACAGGAGAGGTTATTCTCACGTAAGTGATGCTGGACCAGCTCCTTCAGAGAGCTAAAGGTTATCTTGGCTGTGATGTAAAAGCCACCATTGTCCAGGTTGCGTATTCTGTAGTGTTTGACTTCATCACCATTGTCTTGGTCTAAGTCTCTGATTGATAATGAGTATGAGCCTGTAATGGAAGATGAACAATGTCTGCTATTAGAAGAGGATAGTAAAAGAAAAACAAACACATAGCTTAGGTTTAAAGCAACAAAGTAATTACATACAAGATAGAGTTTCAATTGTACAGACATAATTACGCTGTGATTCAGATGCATTTATGCTTGACCTAATTTTGTAATTACATGTGTTTCACTTCTGTTCTTGTTAAATAATAACAGTAGGGATGGGCTGCATTCAAATGCAAGGGCCCATTTAGTAGAATACAAAACGTCTGATGATGTGTGTTTTGTGCATGAGTCTCTCCGCTCACCTGGGGTGGTCTCACTCTCTCGGATCAGAAAGGATCCCTTTGTATTCCCAGGAGCGAGCAGGAGCCTCATGGCATCGTTTCTTGAAACGTTCTTAAAGAACCACCTGCAGCACAAAGACACAGCCTCTATGATCTAACCACTTCCCTTCACCGGGGTAAAGTATGATTTTAGGTTGTCATGGCAATGAAAACACTATCATTATATTTCCCGAGTGACGTACGATTCTGTCTCCACTGTGTTCATGGCCACAAAGTTGAATGGGATGAAGCCGGTTAGACCGGTGGTGAGAGACTCTGCAAAATACCACTCCGGATCATCCCTAAACGTCAAAGGACATCATCATCAAAAACAGCAGTGCTGACTTACTGGACAATTTGCAAAAATAACAGGAATCCATATATGCTTATTTGATTAATTGGAAAAATACATTTTAATGTTGTCAGTTGTGGCTTACTTGTTAAGAATTTTAAGTCTGTCTCCCTTTTGAAATCCCAGGTCGCCATCATGGTTGGGTTCGTAGCTGTATATTGCCACAGCCAGGGTGTCTGCACAAAATACATTAAATGATATCCTTTTAGTGTGTAAGCCATAGCCTTTAAATCAGCATTGATTAGTCAGTTACCAGTTGGTAATGGAGATGTAGGGGGCGACTGTGGCAGGTCATATGGAATCTGTCGGTCTGTGTACTGGTGAGAAAGCACAGGAGGATACATTGTAAGATCATCTTTCTGTAAGACATAAATGTAGTCAAATGTACTGAGTTGACAGACAACAACATACAAGCTCCACAAACTGTTGAATATGTAATAACCAAGCACACTAATTCACTCATTCATACATTCACCATCACACATTAAAGTACTATATATTAATCACATGGGCGCTTACTGGATTACAATTCGATGGCGCTATGGGGCAGTTGCAATGCTCACAGAACTCATCCAAGTTCTCCATCCAGTCATTGTCTGAGTAGTCCGAACTGCAGTTACAGCCCATCTTTTCTCCTGGTAGAAAGCCTATTGACTAGAAAAGGGTTTCAGAGGAATATTTGTAGAAAATTTTAAAAATATGCATGTTACTGTATCAATGGTCTGGGTAATATATAATCTGATTAAAAATCAAAATGTAAAAATAGTGAGATTTTGAATTTACTGCAGTTACAAAATACAACTAATAACAAATATCTTCAAAATAAACAGAATGGGACGTTTAAATAAAATGTAGAAATACTGATCAGATCTGTGCACGTGTTTGTATTTTGGTTTACACTGGCCTTTCTCAGGCCCATGGCTCCCATTGGAGCACACATGTATCAGGGTCAGAGGGCTAATCGCTGCAGCCGCTTGTCCCAAAGGCTGAGAGCCGTGAGAAAAATCTGAAGTGGACTGACCCGGCAGTAACAACCCTCCACCAAATTTCAACCTCATTGAACAAATCACAGGGGAATTAATGGGCCACCAACTTTTTGGTCATAATTAGCACTCCTGCGTCTAAAGCTAGCACTCAAAGTCAAGCAAACAAAGTCAGCATTTTCCAGTAAGGGTCAGTCTTCTTCTTTTCATGATCTCCAGTCAAAACATTTTAAAACAAACACTATTTGCAAAGTGCTCTGGGAATGTGGACATAAGTGTGTGTGCGTGTGTGTGTGTCTGCATGTGTCTGCGTGTGTGTGTGTGTAAGTGAACAATATAAAGCTCAAATAAAAATTTACCTTTTAAATACAACAAGATAAAAACTAATGAACTAAGTTTATCAACAAGTAAAAACTTTAACAAGTTCTCCCAAGAAGCGCTAAGAACAACTAAGCATAGCGTTGTCACGGTTTTACATGTCATGTGTAGATTACACGGCTTAAATTATATATACATACATATGTATTTGTTATTTTAATTACAACATTCATATAGTATTCATTTTGTTGTTATCCAATAGTAATCAAACACACCAATATACTGGAATATAAAATATATTTTTTTAAATTTAACATAAATATATTCTGCATGACTTACCTTTTATAAAATGAATTATCCCAGATACAAAAAGTAAAACTAAAAGTATTTATTTATCATTAAGTGAGTTTTCACCATGGGAGCTTAGGTGTGAGGATGTCATCATCCGCTTCTCGTATAGAGTATTGTGCATCTTCACTCAAATACCAACGCTCACTGTAGGTGCGCAGAAGAACAACCCAGGGCTTCCTGTCGTTGAAAGGTTGAGGCTTGCTCTATGGGCCTCCAACAGGTGCTCATCATGCAGCTGTTTGCTTACAGCATGTTAAAGCGGTCAGGACAGCACAATATTCCAATGGAAAGCTGGAAAGATCTGTGAGGCAGTGAGGATACAGATGAGAAGTAGGTCTTAGAGCTACTGGCTGTTCCCCTCAGCCAAACTGGTCAGAAATCAATTCTGACTTTAAAATAATACATGTATGAAACCATATTTCTTGAAATGGAAACAGGAAGTGTTTTGTGTAAATAATTGTGGATATTGGTCAATGGCTATTTTTATTTGACATGTGGTTTCCTGTTTGTGGCCAGTGGGTGGCCAGTTGTTGATAGACCCTTGATTCAAGCCTTAAATAAAGTCACAATAGGTGCATACTCTAAACACATCACAGACAGTGGATATCAGTGCAACATATGGATACGGGTATAATTTCATAATTTCGTTTAGTTTGGCAAAGCTTTGTGAATTTCTTAACACAAACCAGATTATACTGACATGTAGCCTTTAGAAGACTCTGCTGTGGACCGCATCTTTTCACTTGTGGTGAACGGCTGTGCTTCAGAGCATGCAGACAGGAAGTCAGTCCAAACATTACAGGAAGCGCACACACATATGTGCTGACTGCATTACCGCGGTATAGAGGATGTTACATCACGTAAGCATGTGAAAGATTCATATAAAAGTCAAAGCATTATGGAGTGAAAAAATTATATGTATTAAATGATACTATTTTGGTAAGTCATTCCTCTTTTCCACAGTCCTGTATACTTCCTAAAGTGGTTGGAAATCATATTCTGTTACGCAATCACAATAAGATGCTATCAATAACTTACAATCTGGAACTGCAGGTGCGGGCTGTTCCCATTTGAGATTATATGTGCACACATTCACTTTGCAATTACATCTGAAGATGTTTTGTCACATTTGTATGAGAAAATACCATATCAGTTACTAACCCTAACTACATGAAAAGAGCTGAAGTGATGAAAGGGTCTATGAAATGTCTTTAGGGTACACAGATACAGAGTTTCATAGAGAGGTTTTCACTAAACAATAAACCCTGGAGCTAACACGCATGAACCGCTATAGATTTTTGTTTGATGTTTAATATTTGTTACATGTTCCCTTTATCACTGAGGTCTCATGTCACATGAGATCACCCATGTCCTGAAGTCTACTGTTTGGTGATTGTTTGAATAGTGCTACATGTGCTCTCGTTTTTCACTGTGGCCACACTCTGCCAAGGCATGTTTGCTTCCTTGTTGGACTAATTGTGTTCTGGTTGTGCACATTCCTCTATGGCCTCATTCATGTTCACATGTTACACTGGAATGAGTAGAGGAAGATAAGAAAGTATTGTGTGGAAAAAGGCTGCAGTAAGTATCAGTAAAGATAAACAGTAAAGGCTAATATAGTAAATAAGATCAAAACCAGAGTGGTCAGTGATCAGGCCTTTATGAATTAATCTATACACAAAACTATAATATAACATGTCTTTAATGTTGTGTTAACTATACTCTTTACAAAATGTAAATCATATAATATTTACAGGCAACAAACATTTGAAATTGGGTGCAAAAATCTGTTCACTCCTACAAAATAAAATAAGCTGAAAATATAGTTGAGTAGTACTTGATATTTGCTCCCATAATGTCTAAGGAGAGATTGGTCATGTGTCATGGGTAATGAGAGCATTAGGCACATGCTACTGTTTACTGTCACAACTCAGAGTTATTTTTGGTGCATGAAGGAGAGGTGTGAAAATGCTGGGACGATGGGACGTCACCTCTATAAGTGTTTGTATAACTGGCATGTCATGAGACACCCTCAGGAATGTACCAATACATTTGCTTTGTTAGACAGTACATCTCTAACCCACGCCATGTGAAACTATGCTTTTCATTATACAATATCAGGTTAAAATAGTGAACATACCTAATGCCCAATATTTACAATGAGTCTGGCTTTGTTTATCTTTTCTCTTCATATCTTCACAGTGGTCCTCTAAAGAGCATTATGCTTTCTTCAGGTCACTCTGCAAACCAAGCCCTTACATGTCCATGTTCGGTATCATTTAGATGCCCGCATGGCACTATTATTTATCAGTCTCTGTGCCTCAAGCTTGGGCCTAATCTTGTAATAAGGCCACTCAGACAAAGAGGAGAATGGTATTAACACAATGAAAAGCGTCTGGAGTTGATGTTCATCTTGGTAAGGCCCAGGTGCTTTAAGGGGGTGGACAGAGCAAAGGCGGCCTTCATGGGGATGTCACACAGCAGGTCCGACTCCTCTCCACACTCTTCTAGCTCGTACGTGGCATCGTCAAGCATCTCTTTGTGGCGGTTACACACCTGCTCCACTTTGAGGCGGTGGATCTCACTGCGTAGACGGATCAACTGTCGTGCCAGCCGGTTGTCTTGAAGCTGCATTTCTCTCTGTGTTGAGGATAAACAAAAAATAATAGTTATGTGGGTGTTCTAGCACAAAGCACTTATCTGCACATCACACACATGCAGGTTACAGAGGACGTGAGAAAACATGGATCATTCATCTCACATTGTTTAGAGAGAGAAATCACTTGGGTAATCTTTATATTCCCATGGTTGGTGTTGATGCAGATCTCTGGCACCTGAGGAGGTGACTGCCCAAACAGTAGATTACAATCTCTTTATGGGAAGTGTTTTGTTATTGGTTAGCGAGGCCAATTGAAAACACAACAAAATATATGATTTTATGATATATGAGTTTAGATTATAATTACTCTATTTATTTTACTTCTGATTTAATGCAATTTGTGGATATCTGTAACTCACCAACTCTTTTCTCAAAAACTCCAGAGCATCATCAATTGTATCAAATCCACAGATCTTTTGCACAACTAATTCTGAGTTCTCATTTCTCAGTATGGCAGGGATGGAGACGACCTGTCCTTCTGGGCAGTCCTCAGAATAGCTTTCCTTCCAAGGTCTGCTCTGTACGCGCTCCTGCCACTCCAGATAGGATGGTCTGCGAGTCTGCAACTTCAACTTTTGAGTTAGAGCCTTTAAGCTGTCCAAATCTTCAGTGTCTCCTTCAGATGATGAAGACTCATCTTCGTTTTCTTTTAAATCCATTACAACGAGATCAACTGGTTTCAATGGTTGTTTTCTGGTACAATCACAGTTTGGCGAGTAAAGCGCAACAGGTCCTTCCCTCCTTTATAGGAAGATAAGGAGCAGTGACGGGCCATCCCACATGGGATAGGAGGCTGGACAACTGGCTTGGTTGTGTATTTGTCTCTAATGCAATTAATATCACGTTTGCGCATAGGTAGTGTACATCTATAAAGCTGTTACATTCTACTTAGAGGGATAATTCTCTATTTGAAAACACAAATTACACGTTCCCCAAAGTTCCCGTTATTATCATGGTCCAGTTTAGTGGTAGGTTGCAGGCTACACATTTTCCATGTGTGTGCAGCCATCTAGTGGTGCAGATGTGTATTGCAATTTCACTCTAAAACACACTCTCAAAAGTTTTGCACAGTAGCATAATGAGTCACATTTCTGAGTTCTGGACGTCCCCAGGAAATGTGCACTTCCGTCTTTTGTCGCCTCAATCTATGCACATTTTATTTGTGACTTGCCTCTCGGCTCAGTGAGTGAATAACAGGAGGTTGTGGGCACCTCATCGTCAAACCACGTTCACATTAATTCCGATTAATTAGGGACTACTACATTTCCCAATCTTGTTACTAGTCCACGGGCTGCTGGTGTAGATATCTACTGTAGCTGGTGATGGAGTTTTCAGAGCACATAAAAACCGCTAATGTCGAAGATGTTATTCTCAGACAGCCGCTGCACGCAGCGAGCAGAGGCACCCTGTGCATCACCGGACACCACCTGCTCTTCTCGGACAGAGAGGACCACAGCTCCCGCCAGGTTTTACTGCTGCTCAGGAACATCGACTCCATTGAGAAAAGGTGAAGGGTCTTTTAGTTTGTAGTGGGCTACACTCCGTACCTAACCCTAAGCCTATTTCATATAATTTACAATCTATTTGCCGTTTAATTCTGCCTATTAAATATATTTTTGCATGTAGAAAGTTTTTACAATCTAACTAAATTCCTCAAATCTTTTTAACTAGTGTGGAAAACCTCTTGGGCTATTCCAGCCTGTTTTCTCTTGCTGATCGTGGTGAAAGGTTTGAATTAATCTTGTGTTGCAGCTTATTGCCATGTTCTGCTCTGTCCGTCTGCCTACACTGTTCACAAAAGGAAATTTGGCAACTGTTTGCACAAGATTGAAGCTGTGCCTTTCCAGGCACAATGTGGCTTGATTTCAACACAGTACGCTAATATATTTTAAGCTTGAGCTTTGCTAAAAACATGTGTGTTTGCCTTTTAACTAACACTCTTTATTTGAGAATGATAACATTTTAAGAAACAAACCTCTCAGACAAAATAATATCACTGCCATACACTGCCTATGTCATACATAATCAACACAGCATTCATGTGTGCTAGTAAGAATAGGGATGGTGTATTTCTGGTAAAGTGAAACTGAAAGTAGAAAGTAGAAATGGGCTGTTTCAGAGGGGGGCTTTGATATCCACTGTTTCAACAGTTTGTGTATGTTTCTCTGCATGTAGGACAGGATCTTCAGGCACGATCACAATTAAATGTAAAGACCTCCGTGTGATCCAGATTGACATCCCAGGCATGGAGCAATGTCTTAATATTGCACATTCAATTGAGGTAGGCTTTAGAAATTACATTATGCTGAGCAGATTATTGAATCACTGTATTATTCTCTGACATTCTCTCATTATTATCTCTCATCAGACCCTGTCCAATTTCGACTGTGTGTCGGAGATGTACCCCTTCTTTTACAGACCTTCAGATCGGAGCCTGGATAATCAGTGGGGCCTTTCAACACCTGAACAAGTCTTCAGAGAAACTAAAGAGCTCGTAAGAAACCAGTATATATCTTTAATAATGCCTTCTAACAAGAATGCTTAAGAGGCAGCCACCCCCACACGTGATACAATACCCCCATGACAGGAAAACAGCAGGGAAGCAGGATATCACTGTGGTTCTCTAACTACACCCTCCTTTTTAAAATGTTTTCCTTTATTTTTCCATTACTTCAGTTGGCTCCGCTCACAGCTTGATTTGTGCTTAATACGTATCCTCTGAGAATAGAAAGTCACAGTGGCCAGTTGACCTTGAGACAAGCACTGTTACATGTGTTTAAAGGCACAGTTTTCCCAGGGCTAATTCTGTACAGTTCATCTGATATAGTGGGCCTGGCTGGTGGATGACTTTGCACACGCTATCCTAATTATATCGGTGAAACGACGATATTATGGAATCAGTCCGTTACGCTTTTGCGTCCGCGTCCTCAGATCCTAGCTGTGAACGCGATAACTCAAAAATTAATTGCCAGATCAGTTTCAACATTTGCACACAGGTACATACCATAAGTAATTAATTAATAACGGGCCAAAACTGTGAACGCAATAACCCAAAAGGTCTTTGCTGGATCTTTTTCAACTGTTGCACACAGGTACATATCATGAAGATGCAGAACCGGATTGAGTTTGGTACATCTTCGATTAATGACAAATAAATAATTCACAAATTAATGTTTTGATGCACATTTATTCATCCAATAATCCTGCTCAACATAAACAAAATCGCTTAATGTACATAGGCACATTACAGAGGTCAAATAAAGAGGGCCTCTATAGCGCCCCCATGTTTATGACCCCTATGGGACCCTGGACACACTTACTTTGGCAGAGAGCAATGAAACTTGGTACAGGGATTCTCCACAGTCTACCCAACAGTTGTAGCAGACGTATGGGGCAG
>JAVQKC010191115.1:0-12747 GCA_036025475.1 Philypnodon macrostomus | reverse complement strand
GCGCTCGTGTTATAACACGTACGCTCGTGTTTGGATTGTCGTGCGCTCGTATTAATAACTCGAGGCCTCGTATTATTTATTTATTTTTTGATGTCCTCTCCCGGGCTCCGTAGAATCCATTGCGTTAGTTACTGTACATTACTTTCACCATGTTGTTAAATCTTACATTTTAGACTTATAAGCTTCATCAGTATTTGGGATTATCTTGTACTCAGGTGGTGCAGTAAATGTAATGTGCAATGTAATACTGACACATGCCAGCTTATTCCCATAAACAACAAAAGCTCACACAAAGCCACTAGCTTCTTTGCTTTTTGCTTTTTACAACTAAAATGTCATGTTACATCACCAAGCCCCTATTGTAGACAACTATACAAGGTTAGCATCTACACCCATAACATGTCTGCACCAAATCTGGACAACACACTGCTCTATGTTTGCCTAAGACTCCTAGTCAGTGGGGGAATCAATTCATGCTAATTCTAATGACTGCTACCTTGCACGTAGCTCACCCAGCTTTAGCTAAGTTCCGAAACAGGAAGTTACCAAAATAAAGTGCTTTCTGGTCATGCATCAGGCTTTGGGAGCATCGTCAGCCAAGTGACCTGGTTGGAGAAGCCCCAAAACCCCAAGCCATGCATTTGTGTATTAACTGGTACTCGCTGGTGTTGAAATCCTATTTCAAAGTCCAGGCTCAAAGTAAAATACAAAAAGTGGGTTGTGTAAAATCAGTGACATTTTACAAGTGGTGAACAAAATAATGAAGGGAGTATACTAATACTAACTTTTACTGCATGATAATACAATGTGACCAATGCTGCCTTGAATTGGGCTCAAATTCACATCTATCTACAATAGTTCACGAGCAAAATCACATTGTCACACCTGCAGACAGACTTCCTGGTTCTACAGCTACCCAGAAAGGACAAACTAAACACTACTGAGCACATTTACTTATTCATTTGTGCGTGCATGGGTCCTATTCCTATTCATATGAAATCATTATCAGACCTATTTCTTTTGCATGTCCCTACAAGGCTACCATAGGAAACTGTAGAAAGGAAGCATGTGTAAAATTATAATCTGCAATTTTGCCACTAGATGCCTCCAAAACTACATACAAACGCTTTTAAAGCTTTAATCTGGAGGTTTCCCAGGATAAGAAATTGTCAATACAATACTATGGTCAAGGCTTTATCCCATGAACTCTGATTTGATGTTACTGTGGAGGGCATGGGTGTACAATTACCTACTTTACATCACAGAACAGGGTCAGCATTTTTTTTGCATTGTTATAGGAAGCGCCCGGAATACAGTTATAATGTTTGAAAAATTGCATAAAAGTGACTCAGCCGTGGTTGAGTTCAAAACATTTCGTCATTGTCGTCTTGGCCCTGACCCACGCTAACACAGAGGCCCTCCACTGCACACATCACAATTATTATTATTGTCTGATTACCGTTAAAATTCAAAACACAAATCTAGTTCAGCATTTGAGTTTCTTGTAGGCTACCAGTGTTTGTCTTCCCATGAATGTGCTAATTCGTAGAGAAATATTGACACTGGAAAGTTCAGAGATTTACATATTTATAAGTTCTAATAAAAAAATCCGAGCCACCATTTTGCTAATGTTTGAAATTCCAAGTCAACTAGTCAGAAAGTAAAATACTATAAGAAGTCCATCTCAGGTCTAAACCATGACAACACCACGACTAAACCAGTACACAAAACATAATAAATCCAGAAGCAAAACTGGAAAAAGTATCACCATAAAAGATTCCTTGTGGTTTGGCCTTTTCACACTACAGTAGACACTGTAGTCTGGAGAGGGACTTAAGTAAAACTTGAATACAAAGTCTAATTTGATGTTGCTGTAGAGGCCAGGGGAGGATCTAAAGTAAAATACAATTATGACAGATTACCTACAGGTCATAGAACAAGGTCAGATAAAGCATTTAAAAAACAAGCATATAACCACATTCATGTTGAGACCTGCTATAAATGCTGTCTGGTCTGAAGCTCCCATTGACAACGTTTTACCCTAAAGCTTAGACTGAAGACTCTACAATGAACATTAGCTTTAACATTACAGTGTAAGTAGGTCTCTACAAGTGCTGGAGCAGACCTCTACATGCCTGTACTGTGAACCAGGTCAGAGCTGAGGACTAGGGGGATATTACTGCAGGATCAGGACCTGAGGGAAACTGATCCAAAAACTCTTATGTTACATATGCTGGGACTGAACAGTTCTTGGTACCACTGCATTCAATCCGCACAAGCACATTGAATTATAACTTCCATGGGTTGCACTGGTAACTGTTGTCATTTCTTACTTAATAATCAAGGCTTTTGTAAAACACTTTGAGTCTGTGTGTCCTCCCTGTGTTACCATTGGTTCTGTCCAGCCTTCTCCCACTGAGCAAAGTAATGCATAAGAATAAGCTTCGCACAGGGCAGCTGTGGCTACAGAGATGGTTTACCACTACTACTAGTGTGTTACTATGAAGTGAATGAATATTGCACTTAATTATGAAACATTTTGGATGTCATTAAAAACATCATATAAATGTAAGCCATAAGCTCAAAATTGCCCTTAGTAAACAAATGTGATAAATTTGAGATAGTTGTCAGTGTGTAAGCCCTACAACTAACTGGCCACTGTCCAGGTCATCCTCAACACCGGGCCCATAGTTGCTGGGATAGGCTCCAGTCAACAGCTATCACAAACAGGAATCAGAGGCGGCGCTACCAATAGGCAAATGTAGGCAGCTGCTTAGGGCCCCAAGCTTCCAGAGCCCGAATGAAGCTGTGGTAATTATTAACCCTAATCTTGAAAAAAAAAACATTACAAAGTCCCCCTTTCTCCTCCTTTTCTGTTTGGATAAACATTCGGATAGATGTGGATCGACAAATCCAGAACATTTTTATGTAGAATTTAAAATGTGCCAACTAAAGAGGCCCCCTGCCCATTTTCATCTTGAGCCCCCAAATCACTAACTCTGCCACTGACGGGAATAATAAGAATGAATGAATACATGGGCAGACTTATGAAGTGGCTTAAGTTAGGTAGGTAAATGCCACAAAACTACTACTTGGAAAAGGTGGCAGTCAGGTTGAAGGTATAGCAATCGTTTATTATTTAATCTGAGCTTTTCAACTTTAAATCAAGCTGTAACTGCCTAGGAGATATACTGACTGAGGCTAACGTCTTTCTTGGGGACTAGAATCGCTTCCTCTTCCCTTCCTTCCTATTTAGTTACACCTTGTATTTATAGACCAGGCCGTCCAGACTGTTGCATAATTACTTTATATTGATTGCCACTTATCATTACAGCTTTATCTCTGCTTTAAAAATATCTAATCGCTTTGCTGGTTCTGTCAGTAAGGTCATAGACTAGTGACTGACTGCCTCCATTCAAAGCTCATCTGGAGTTTGATAGGTATAATTTATGGTCCATTTGCTGGTGGGACATCCATTGCCCCCTTAGGTTGGCCTCTTGTGGTAGGGGTCAGAAACTCGATCTGTTTGGCTCACAAGGCGAACATCCCAGGCCTGCACAGCTGCACGCCGTCGTATTTAAGTGACTTTAGGGAAAACTATAGTGCTATCGGCTCACTACAGCTGAAAAGGGAAGTACTAGATCACTGCATGACCCTTTAGCACAAGGGAGTTGGAGAGATCAAATAGGGACGCATTGATATGAACAATTTTGTTCGATACCAATATTTTTGTCTGCTGGTGCCTCTCCCTCTGGCTGTTTCTAAACCTGATGTAAACTATAGGCCTCTAAATAATAGCAAATTGGATTCTGAAGTTATACTTTTTGCACAACAATGGATCTATATAGGCTTTTACATTTATCAGTCAAACTTGTGAATACTGGCCACACATCATTGTTTCAGACACTTGAGGTATAATTGTTGAAATGAAACACTGGCAATATAAACTGGTTGGAATAGGCATTGAACTTCCAACCTTTTGTTTATTGACTGATTTCATCTGCATTTAGCATGGCTATACGTATGTTTTCATAAACGTTGATATGCGGATTGAAGTAAGATGTGAGTGTGGGGCTGCACAATGTATTGCAGAATTCCTGTACTGCAAAAATATAAATATATTGCAATATTGCTTTAATTTGATTTTTATGCCATCTCATACTCAATTCCTTACCTTGAACAAAAATAATAAAATTTATTCAAAAGTCCAATTTTTATTTTTAAGTTTTAATTAGTTATGCACCGATATATCGGACCAACAGCGGTATCGGCAGACATGTACAATTTTAACTAATATCGGTAACGGCCAACAAATTTCATATCGGTGCATCTCTAGTTTTAATTTGAGTCCTTGTTTAAGCCTTTTTAACTGGTAAATAAATGAGCTATTTCAACATTTTACCCATATATTGACAGCATTCATCACAGTTTTTGAATATTGATTGTTTTTCTCATCTGGTGCAGCCCTATGTGCCACTTTAATATAGCTATAGTGTGAATGCATCTAAACCCAGCTCTATCTATCATAGTCACACTTGGACTAACTGAAGTAATATAGAACTCCCAGTTGATTGCTGTCCCGCCATTTGCCACTTTTGCCCCTGCCACTTTCTCCCTGCTCTATCTCACTCGTGCTTCGCCAGGCCGGCTTCAGTTTCAGTGTTTATTTTCGAGCGTGAATTCCTCTTCCTCCCACTCCTGGACGGCTTCTCTGCATACTAAAAAAATCCCCGTCACCGGCTTACATAAACAAGAATCCCTATTCTGGCCCGCTTGTTCATAGGCCCGAGTAGAAATGTTTAGCAAGATTACACGCTCACCTTGAGATTGGCCTATTCAGGCTTCCGTAATCCCCTGCTTTGGGCAAAGATAAATGGAATTGATTCACTTTGCCGTTGTTTTAATAGATGCCTCCCACTCTGTGAAATGTATGTCAGATGCTCGGCTGGAGATAAACCCTTGTGCGTCATAGCTGTGGTCTGTAATATGGGACATGCTAATAAAGAGATAGTAGGTATTTCAATTGAATTAACTGCGTCATATGACCCAGTATGCCCAGTAATCTCTTGAAACGCCATACATGTTAATGCTATAGTTCTGGGGATTTACTGGGCTGACAGGGCAATTGTTCAATGAAAATGGATTCACACGGAGGTAGTGCAAAAAACATGTATAAAATAGTCACAAATCAAGGCCAGCTAGATTTCATCAGTAAGGTTAGTGGTAATATTGTGTGTAATGGGTAACTCCTGGTACAAGCTAAGTCTGTTGATATCTGGCACCAAGGTGCATCCAATTACTCAGAAGATTTTCAAAGGAGGCATGGTAGGCTCGTGGTCTATAAAGTACATTTAGATGAGAAAGTGTCTTGGAGGAAATTTCTTTCATCTGGATCTGGATTAGGTCTAAACCAGGTGCACACCGGGACTAAACAGGTCCAGTTCTAAACCAGAAATAAATAAACAGGTCTGAGTACCTATACAGCCCAACAATGGTACCTGCACCACACTTTGGGAACCATACACTATACACTGCTGGACCTAAAAAACTGTGAAAATTGTATTCACTTACATTACATTTTAAGCGGTTGAATAATCTTTAATAATAGTGGAACACTTCAAGAAGGCACTGTCCTAACCAGTAACCAGTATGGTGTGACATTTGGTCCATTGTGCACACACACTTAATAATGCAATACGTGAATAAAGCTGGCCACTTGAGATGAGATTACATAAATGGATTTGAATAGGCCCTAATAAGATGTGGAAAATACCTGTTATGAAATGGTGCTTGTCGACACCTAGCACTTGTAAGCTGTTAGCAGTTAGGTCACTTCTGCACACAGTAAGTCTTCAGTCTTAACCCTGATGCAAGAACCAATTGGGAAAAGTGGGTTTGACAAACAAAATGCATAATGTAGACTTTCTGACGTGGACAGACAGGCCTGCGATTTTAACATTGGTGCTAAAAAGAGGTTACAGGGTCAAGTGAAAGCAAACCTTGAAGCAGATGCCAGCAATATGTAGCAATTAGTGGTTTGAGCTTAACAAGACAGCCCTATTTAGACTTTCAAACATTTAGGGTCAGATGTAAATTATGTATTGTTAATTTAAACTAATATTACTCAAGTAGAGGTAAAAACATCCTTTTATGAATGAGAGGATTTTTTAGTATCAAAATATATATATTAAAATAACTAAATATGATATAAAAAAGTTTTACACAAATGAAAGCTCTTAAAACCATTATCTTGACAATGAACAGAAATGGGTTCTGTCACCAAACCGTCAGGAGGTTTAAAACTGACTAACTGACCCATTTTTCATATATCTTTTTCATTTTACATTTATCCCTCTTAGAGCCAGAACCAGAGTTTGTAGGTTACCACTTTGACCAATAGTAGTCAAGTTTTTGAGTGGTGTGGTCATTCCAACATGATTTGATGTTGCTGAAAAGGCCAGGGGAGGGACTAAAGTAAAAATAATAATTATGACAGATTACCTACTTTAAATCACCAAACATTCAGATATTTCTATTTTTATTTTTATTTATTTTCAATTTTTATTTTAGGAACTAGTGACTCTAGTCAAAGCTGTTAAAACTGCTCTTGTTATTACCCAGGTCACATAAGGATACTGGGCTTGTTGTATATAGTATGGTAAACTAAGGGATCAGTGTATGTATCTGCCATCTCTGCACATTCCTGTATAATAGTGGGCTGAATATGCAGTAATTGCAGGAACAGCAGTGGCGTGTGGTATGTGGTACACTTAGCAAAGGTCAATCAGGTAATAGGGCTGTGTGTTCATTTCATGGGAGATGACAGAGAAAGGGATCATATGTTTAGGTCTGGTCTGGCTGCAATGTCCTGCTTTGGATTTTTTTCCTTGGTGGGCAGGGCATTTCAAATGAGAGCAATTGTAGTTGAATTTCTGGGACTATTATAAACGGTGTATTTTTATTGATTTGTATTAGTTTATAGTAAATAATAGGGGTGGGACAAAAGATGCATATACTGTGATACTGTATCGATATTGCAGACTGTTATTTTAATGTATCAGTTATCACCAGATATAGTCTATACCTGGTGATTACTGACATACCCGATAGTTAAAGTGGAACTAAACACCTGGGTCAGATTCATAGTAAACCCACAGCCAAAAATGCTCCACAAATGGACAGTGCCTGGTGGAGACAGAGGGGCTGGTGAAGGTTTGGGGTGAATGTGGTGTGAGCCATGCTCTCAAATCAAACTCCTGATTCACTTCAGGGTTGTGTCTAAATGAGACAAGGGCCTATAGGAGAATTGAACAGCAGTACCACTAGTTTAGTTACTCTTTAACAAACACACATACCCTTACATGTACTATATTTGGACATCGCCATAAACTTGATGTATTAATGAAAGTCTAGTTTGGACTGTTCCTTGGTTTAAAACATGTCCCAAAATAAGGTCTTCACCAACTTTATTTAACATACATAAAATGGGCTCTATATTTCTAAATGACTCATTTCAAACAAACCGATTACATTATGTGCAAACCACACATCCAATATCAGTACTATAAACCTATATATAAGTTATTGAAGGCCTAATCTGACGACTGAAGTTCCAAAATAAGCTTATAGCCAATGTCATTGGAAATACAAAAACAAACAAAAAACAGGCTATATGATTTAAACCACTTTGCAAATATACATTTCGCTATAACACATATTTGTACACCCTACATCCATTGCATTACCAAAAACCTGATCAATGATTACAAGCCTCATTTGGAGACTGGAGGTTTCCTTGGTTTAAAACATGTCCCAAAATAAGACCCCAGTTTATTTACAGCAAACAAGCTTGTTGGTTTAAAGCGGGGTCTATAAACCTAAAATACATTTCCCACCATGCCTCTCTGTTGACCAGGCAGTGAGAGCATCCTGTTTATCTTAGTGTTTGCAATCAAAGACAGATCTGCTGCTGCCACATGCCTCATTTCTTCTTCTACAACTCTTTTAAAAGAATGACGGGCCTCTCAATTTTCTCTTTTATTTGTGTCTCCTTTCCTCTAAAGAATGCGGGGAGGAAATACCACTGGGGCGAAGATAACAAACATAGCGTGTTAGTTGTGTCTAGGGCCGCAGCTCATCTGTGGGCCGCTGCAGGTGAACTTCAGACAGGGTAGACCTAAGCTTATGGAGGTCCCAAAGCCTGTCTGCTTCCTACAAACTTGACATATGAGAAAGCAAATAAGGGGCCGACCAGTAGTTTGCACCTACAAGTACAAGATTTCTGATTATACAGAGTTAGGAAAGAATGTCTATGCCTTTTAATTTTTGGATTAGTACCGGTGACTATCTGGTATCGGCCGATTCACAAAGCCCAAAAATCTGGATCAGTATTGGGTCTAAAAAAGCTGGATCGCTGACTCTCTAATATGGAGCCAAACAGAGTATGGTAGTGGTCCTCAAACTTTGAATATTTGACATGACAATTATTTTTAATAGACTAAAGTTTAAAAGCTAGAATCAAATTGGGCATTAATGCAGAAAAATCATGAAGAACAAAACAGGTCTAAACCATGTCCAAACCAGGATTCAAAATGTAAGCCCAAAGCCCACTATTGGTCTTCATACCACAGTTTAAGAACCACAAAAAAGCAATATATTAAACACAAAATTACAAACCAAAGGCTATTGTTTCATGTATCAATAGGCTACATGGTATGGATATAGAAACGTGACACAGGAATCTGAGTTATTATTATCATTTATGCATCATTAATTTGACTTTTTGGAGGAATGCCAAGCCAAACTATAGCTTGATTTGACCTGAATCTCTTCACTTGCATAAGTGAACCCAAACAAGCTCCCATGAATAGTTTGCACCTTTATTTCCATGGAGGTAGCCATCACCCAATACTATAGGAGGTCTGTTTAGAAAGTTGATAACCACTTTCTTTCCCATCATGTGATTTTCAACAATCTTTTGGTGTTTTTTCCCAGTCGGCCCGCATTGGCACACATCAGCCATGCATAAAATCGGATAAACGGATTAGCGCCGATACCAATCTGGTTCTGATCTGGCCCGCTAATGCCTGCTTTTGGCCCATATTGAGTAGATCCGATCCGTTTTATGTTGTAGGAATGTGACAGTTTGTTAAAGTGATTTGACAATGTTTGACCGGTCTGCCTCCTCTTTTTTACAGTGATCCGAGCTAAAGTGGTGGGCAAGAAGCTGCTCAGAGACGGGCCTTTTGGGACCATGAGATACACTGTCAAACAGATGAAGGTGAGCATACAGTTAATCAGTTGCTCATTCTAGTTAGTTAATCTTAATGTGAAAGCAAACCGGTAATTATACAGTAACAGATATATTATTTATACATGTCTACCCATTCATGCACAAGAGGAAGTTTCAGCCATACGTTATCACTGATGCACTAAAAAAATATGAGATAAACATTCAATATTCAATAACTGCGTTGAATATGCAATATCATCTTTTTGCAGTATTTTGATGCAGATTCAATTAAGTAGGGCACTACGGGGCGACTAGGCTCTCTCCGGATACTTTGGCTTCCCCCCACCATCCAAAGATATGCATGTGTTAGGGAAATTGGTCAATCTAAATTGTCCTTAGTGAATGAATGTGAGAGTGAATGGCTGTCTGTCTGTGTATGTCTCAGTGTCAGCCCTGTGACTAACTGGTCATTGTCCAGGGTATACCCCGCCTAAGGCCCATAGTTGCTGGGATAAGCTCCAACTAAATGGGAAAAAGCAGTAGAAGATGAATTACTTTTTATTTTATTTACATTGATTCCAAATCAAAACTTGCAGCGCTCGCCTCGGCCTTGTGAGTTTGAATCTGGCTCACAACAATTTGGCGAATGTCACTTCCCACTCTTCTCCCTGGTTTCCTGTCAGTCTACTACCCTAGACTACATTAAGGAAATCATGACTAAAATTGGACTTCAATATACAGCACATCTTAATAATGTACCTGGTTAAATAAAAACAACACACTTTCATTCATATATTATGCAGTCTTAACACAAACACCTAACACTATGGACATTTCACCTACAGTATATGCAAGTCTTTGGTTGGTGGTCAGGCTAATTAACAGTGTAATAGCCACAGTAGCACAGTGTTCCTAGCTGTAGCCTTGTTGCTTGTTTTGACTTCCTCTGTATTCTTACATAATGGTGCATATTTGTGACAGATGCTGACAGTGGCTGGCTGCTCTAACAGTAGCCAGCACAGGATTAGTGGCTTTACAGGCTTTATACAGCACCACCAAATTCAACAGTATTCACACCATTCATTCAGCAGTATCACTACAATGCAGCTTTGTTAGAAAAACTGTACTTTTTTCCCACATCAGCATAGCTCTCCACCATGTAATTAGTTAAAACACAAACTGAACCAACTGGCCACCTCAAAATGCAACCCCACTTTAACATTGACACTTTCTAGGAAAATCTAGTGGAAAAAAGTGACTTCAATTCGGACTTAAAAGTTAAGTCGGACATTTTTAACTACTAACAACTAACTGAGCCACTCAAATGTATTGTGGAACTGGATCCTATGCCCTTTAAAAACCTGTATACACGGATGAACTGTGTGTGATTGTGTGCATAACCAGTTTGTAAGTGAATGAATGAATAATATTATGGGGACTGGTTTTATTCACAGGTATTTCTTCCTATATGTTTGTATTCGTATTTTAAACAGTTTCTTCATCTTCGCTGTAAGGATTATCCCATTAAATAGACATGGTCTCGCTCCCTCTTGAGGCCTACTGTATATAATATATATATAATGAGATATGTCTCATAAAACAGTGAGTCCCATTGTGGTCACAAATTTCAACAAATCCTTCCCGAGACTTCGAGCTCGTTCCCAAAAGCTCCTCAGTTGAAGTCACAGTTTGTTCTGGAAGCTTCGCGTCTAAACAGGGATTTCCTGTTGTTCCCCTGACAAATAAATGAAAACTGATAAAAATGCAATGCAAAGTTTCTCATGCTGAGCGAATGCTGAATTGGCTCCTGCCTACAGTAAGTGGAACTGCAATGGCCTTTTCAAAACAGAAAGTATTTTGTTCTGTACTGAAGAAAGCCTGTGTGATAACCTTGACAATTGCTTTGACTTTTTGAGAACCTAGTGTATAGACAGGTACACATAATAATGACCAGTAAGTCGCAGGGCTGACACTTAAAAGACACACAGACAGACAACCGTTATTCACTCACATTCACTCACTCTGGGGCCGTAATGGTGGTCAGCACTCTAGTTGCACAGCAGAAAGGTCTCGAGTTCGATTCCCATTTTTGTCGAGGCCATTCCGTTTCCCCTATTATTAAAACCATGTCCAATAAGACTTTTACTAGTTAAATAATAATAATACCGGTAATACAAATGTGTATTATATAGCACTTTTCACCACAGTCACACAAACACATTCATACATGGTGTCTTGCCCAGGGACACAACAACAGTATGTGTCGGGCAGGGATTCGACCCGGTGACCTCTTTGGTTTCAGGGCGAATACTTACCCACTGCCGCCCCAAATAAAAAGAAAGAAATGTAATCTGATAGAGAGTTATGTATTCCTTTGGTATTAGCATGCAGAGCTGGGCAGTACCAGGCTCTATACAATCATGTTAACTCTCTGCTCTGATGTGTTGTTGCAGATGTACAAAGGCTTTGAGAAGGTCCAGCATGTGCAACACATCTACACGGACGCCTCAGAGAGCTTGTGTGGCGTCAAGTTCGAAATCAACAAGTACCAGTATCTGATCACAGGTAAGTGTTTGTTAGTGGTATAAAGCTGCTCCTAGTACAGCTATCGCCTCTATTTTTAGTTGATACAGTAGCCAAACATAAGGAACACATTTTATTTTGCTTTGCACAAAAATAGTTCAGATTTTGGTATCTCACTACCACAAAGCCAGTGTCCATTAGTACAAAAACAGTTGGAGGCTTTGGAATGACTAGGTATAATTACCTTTTTCTGTTTGTAAATATGAGCTAAAGTGTACCCAGAACTGGACCGTAATTCATTTTCTATGGAAAAATTTGCATTAGCCATCAAATATCTCAAAATACGAGTTATCAATGTAGTTTTGGCAACTGGCAACATATCAACTACACCTAGAGCCTGTATGGTTGAGCTATTTTTTTATATCCAGGTACACTTTCTAGAATGGTTACAAACCATACTATAGAGCTCACAGCACTGAAATGGATTACCCAGTCTTTTAGTAAAAATGGCAAGCCTTGAAAATGTAGGAGACTCTTCAAGTTTCTAAATTTTGTCTACTGTTGTTTTAGAGCCACCTTAAATATACACAACCAGCCTCTATATACACAATGACTGCCTGGTCACAGTCTCGTTTCACTAAGTCATCACTGTTCAAACCATAATAAATCAGGCCTAAATGAGTTAGTGGAAGGTAAACTGTAACTAAACATACACACAGCTGTTAGCTCAGTGGGTTGGTGGTTTTTATTGGCTGTACTTGGTTGAGGTAAACAAGCTACAGAGCATGCTGCACATCCTTGTCAAAATACATGTACAATAGAGCCAGGACTCTCCTGAAAAAGAGATTCTGAATCTCAGTGGGACTTTCCTGGTTAAACTAGGCCTGTGCTGTCGTCCCCGACAGCAAGGTGTATATCGGCGAAAACGGCCCCATACGTCTGCCCCGTACGTCTGCCCCGTACGTCTGCCCCATACGTCTGCTACAACTGTT
>JAVQKC010191102.1:0-10073 GCA_036025475.1 Philypnodon macrostomus | reverse complement strand
AGAAGTACCCAAATCGATACAGTTCGGCGTCTTTATGGTATGCACCTGTGTGCAAATGTTGAAACTGATCCAGCAATTCGTTTTTGAGTTATCGCGTTCACAGCTAGGATCTGCGGACGAACACCGACGTGATTCCACACGCTGTTTTCGCCGATATAATGAGTAAAACATAAATAACACCTACATCATTTTTGTTGAAGTACTTTAAAACACTCTCCCGTTCAGTCAAAATAAACTTTCGGCTGAGATACTGTCCATTATCTCGTCCACGTTTCCATAAAAACCCTTCTCTGTAGCCTGGCAAAAGAAAAGAGTCTTCGGTCACCTGCATCACACTTTTATTCATGCTAGACATTATTCACTAAACAGATATCAGTGTGGAAACAAACTAGTTCACTTTTAGCTGCGTCCGGTTACATGACCTGGTTATCATGTATTATTTTGTATATTCACTGCACTTTGTTTGAGGTCACAGTTGAGGTTTCTACACTATAGCGGTAAGGAGCTTTTATCATAAATAATTCAGCTCTGACTGACTACTTCCTCTTTAAACTCAGAATATAACCAAATATGGGTATCTTCCTGTATGCTTTCCTCAAACACACAACTGTCCTATGAGATATGTCTCTCACATTGGCTATCATTTCTATATAGAGAAAAAGGCATGTGCATCATCATTGCCTTTTTCAGCCTCTGACCACGCAGCCAGTTGCAAAATTTTGTCTTATACCAATGTTTTATGTGTTTGTGTACACCAAAAACAGTTGCTAGAGAGCGGTGTGTTGTAAGATTTGTCATAATTTCTTAAATATGGGAGTAAAGTTTAAGCAATTCTTTGAGAGTAAGGGCTGACCCATTTGCAACAACACACCACTTATTCACTCAAAGGACAGGAAGTCAAAGTGTTACCAAGACAAGATGAGAGAGCAGAGTCTACACCAGGGTTTGACTGTATATAGTCATATATAGACACATGTAACCTAGTAAATTCTGATAGATCACCTTTGTATACAACTGAACAAAAGAGGCCATTCATTAGCAGTGACAAACAGAACCACATGCTTACAAACCTCTGCACATTACTACACAAGACTCTATTGAAACAAGCCCAAGGAGTAAAAGGGGTGATATGTTTTACAGAAATACATGTTAATATTTCAGGATTATGTTCCTATTGTTTTTGATTATCAATAGATAAATCAGGAAGTCAAGATGACTTAACAGTAGAGTCATATTGCTTAATTTTTAGCCATGGGGGAACAGTTCAAGCCAAGGTTAAACTTCAGCTTTCTACTGAACTATGGCCAAATATGTAAATCATAGGAAAATATATCATTATTGTAAGGATTATGTGCTGATATCTTCCTTAAGCGTGTTAAAAACAGCTTTAAATGAACCTTGATAAGGTAGAATGAGATGTGAGAATGTCTTTAATAATACATTAACCAAAAATGTGTTTCCAGAATTCCTTCAGCATTAAGAGCTTCTATGTGACGCACAATAAACTGTTTTCACGGGCTTAACTGTTTTGTCTGTCTTTTTGCATACCATAGATTCTTCCGTCCTACCTGCAGTGTAAGGCTCTTGCTTCTCCACAAAAATAAACTCTTTCCTCTCGTACTTGGCTCGGATCCACTGTTCACGAAGAAGCCTACAACACATTTAGAATTAATGTATTTTTTATTATTTTACAGGCTTTCATTTTATATTCACTCTGGCTAAATGTAGATGACCACAGCTTAATCAATATTACTCCAATTTGGTAGCTCGAAACATGACATTATTCTTGCATAATGACAACCACATACAAAATAACACAACTCTGTCACTTACATGCAGTCTTTGTGTGAGGGTCGGTAGTAGAAGTCTGGCACTATCCGCTCATATTTGGCCTTGGCAACATTATTACCTACTGAGTCCATAAACTACAAGGACAAAAAACAGAACCTTAATAAATTGTGTATGACGGTAAGCAAAAAGAAAAAACACAAAACATACAAAATAACAATGTGAGTGTACAGTTTACGTTAATGGCTGTCATTTCTATTGCACATCAGTGGTTCCTACCTCCACTTCAGAGGAACTCCAGGGGTCAAGAAGCACAGATTTGACTTTGCTGATCTGGGCGATGTTTCTGTGCAGACCAGAGCAAATCTGACAGACAAATACACCCAGAGTGTATGAAGCCCACTCCGGATCTGCGGCAAGAATGACAGATTGTTTAAGCATAATGCATGGACTTGATACATTTGCTGCTATTCAGTTCTCACACACAAACAGTAGGAAGTGATGCTCTCTGAAGTACTTTCAAAATGAGAATGGAAAATGTAGAGATGCATAAGAACTCACGAAGGTTTTTATTTATACGCATTGAGCCATTGCTATAAGACATAATGCTCTTCTCTTATACATTGTGCATGACATACTACAAAAATAGTCTGGCATCCTGCTTCATAATCACAAAAAAGCACACATGCAAGGATGTGCATGTGTACAGAGAAGACAAGCGACTGTTGCATTGTATGCCCCGCCCACTCATTTTGAAACGTGAACCACAGAGACCTGAAATAGTAGAAAAATTATATAGTGGCAAACCAGGTTCAGTGCACGTATACACAGTAATACAAAAATAAAAATGGTGTATATAACATTTAGAAATGTGAATGCAATAGTGATTATATATACATGATAACATATAAGAATGCTGTGGACGTCTTCATGCTAATATTGTAATATGCACAGTGTGACAGTGACACAGTAGGCAAACTGAAGCATATCAAATAACAAGTGAATTAAACTTACTATTGAAACGTTACCGACTCGTCTCTTACCTGCAGCTCCACAGTCTGCACAGTTCTTGTTGTCAGGTCTACTCAGAAGTTGTCTGATGCGCCGCCTGTTCTGGTCCTGTTTCACGGCCATAACGCAATGGCTTTATAGTGCCTCCCTGCTATATGCGGAAAAAAAATCTCTGACTGCATTTAAAGTAAATCAAGATCCCGCGAGCCAGGTTGAACTCGCCCAAATGAACCGTGAAGCTAGTGTTGTGGTTTCTCTGGTGTCGATGCCATGAGAACCATTGAAAAAGTAGCTGTTACTTGTAACGCAGCAGGACACTGGGCTCCGCAGAAGTGAGACCCCCAGCGGTAAGTCGTTTCTCACGCTCCCGAGTATGATGTCCAGTGGCGGATTTTGTGGTTTGAAGGCTCAAGGCGAACATGGGCAGGGGCCCCTCTGTATTTGGTGCTTGATCCTACCTAAAATGTATCTTGATTTGTCAGTCCATAGCAACCAGATGGCTTAAGAGAAAAAAACTGCTGAGGTGTATTGGCTTTGTAATGCCATTTTACCAAATTAATATTAGGCTTCATTTATGGGGCTCTGGAAGCTTAAGGCTATAAGCAGCTGTCTACTTTTCTGATAATGTCCTGCTATACATGTTATTTATGTATGTTACAACCAGAGGCGGGTAGTACTCAGTTACATTTACTTGAGTAAAATCTTGGAAATATAGAAAGAGTTAGAGTACTTTTACCACCTGTGTGTCATGTAAGAACAGCTTTATGTGAAAAATGTGATGTGTTGTTTCTTGTGTTTTTAGTTTATCTTTTGAATCTTTTATTTTTATTACAGATTGACATTGACTGACTTTACGCTCAAACAGTTACTCAGGACTTTAGTTTTTTTCACCAGTACTTTTCTACTCTTACTCCAGTAATTATGTGAATGAGTACTTTTACTTGAATAACATTATTTTGAAGTAACGGTACTCTTCCTCTACCCACCTCTAGTTACAACACAGTATATTCCAAACAAAAGGAGCATTTTAGTCCAAGATTTAGATTTTTGTCATTGTTGTATTTGTGCCAATCATGCATTGCACACAGCACAATATTTGCCTGTAAAATACTAATTTCTAAATCCTACAAATGATACAAGAAAGAATACACCCACTCCTTAATCCCAACAGAACCCACACTATACAATATTTTGAAAAAAAAATAAAATGATAGGCAAAGGTTGTAAAGCCAGAATTATGTATTTTTAAAAAATGCTCAACAAACTGATATTGCAACCTGCATTTATTTGCAACATTTTCTAAAATTATTGTGACATGGTAAAAAGACAACTAATTATTCAATGGAGCAAAACAATAATAATAAAAGATTATATTTTGTTGTAGCCATTGAAGGAAAAAAAATAATGACTTTAATGAAACAAAACATAAAACCTACACACTGTCTAAGGCCAGTGTTGACATTGGCTACAAAGCAGAGGATTTCAATTCTTAAGCATCCCAATAGGCCTAAGAAACGCTCACTGAGTTTTATGGACCTAAGACAATAACACAGTGTCTATCTGGATGAGTTGGAGCTGGATCGAGAGCGGTGACGTCTACGACCTGGAGACCTGGAGCGAGAGCGGCGGCGGATTGGCGATCTCCTCCTCGGTGAGCGGGATCTGGAGTACAGAGACAAGAGGTAAGAAAACTAAAAAGATGTGTAGAAATACTGTTATGTAACAAGTGAAACCTACCGTCTTCTCATGCGCGGGGGGCTGCGACGCCACATCGGTGGTGGTGGGGGCATCCTACGTGGAGGAGAAAATCTCCGAGGCGCAGGGCGGATTTGTTGAGGCAACACTGCCGCTGCTGTTATTTCTTGTCCATCAATCTGACCTGTAAACAGGCAATAGATTAAGATTAAGATACATTAACAAACTGTGACACAATCTTCAATACTGAAATTCATTTTACCTCCATTCATGTGTCTGAGTGCCTTCTGGGCCTCTTCAGGGGTTTCAAACTCTACATAAGCCAAGCCCCTGGACAGGTGAGTATGACCTCTGTCCATTGGCATGTCCACCACTTTGATTTTCCCATAAGTGGAAAAGATCTCCTGTATGTGGTCCTAGATTAAAAAGTTAAGCAACATTTAAGCACAGTATCTATAGTATTGAGTTGTTTTAACAAAAATGCTTTTTATTCTTTACTGACCTTTGTGACATTTTTTGTCAGCCGACCGATGTGAACCTTGGTTGGTTTGGGAGGTGGGCTCCTTTTCCGTCTTTCCTTCTCATCTGTTTTTTTCTGTGTTTTTGACCTTTCAAAATATAAATAAAGCATCAGTTAATTCTGTTTTATTAGCTACATACAAAAAACAAATACAAATAAATCAAAACTGAAAAATACTAACGTCGAACGTGATCTCCGCCTGTTATCATGACGTCTGCGGCTAGGGCTGGGGGACCCAGATGAGCTCGAAGAAGAGGAGGACCGAGAGCTAGAGGAACCAGAGCGACTGGACCCGGATGAACTAGATCCACTCGAAGAGCCCGAACTGGAGCCGGAGCTGCTGCTGGAAGAGGAGCTGGACCTGGGGCCAGAAAAAGTGTAAGAGCGGACTAAACACATCAACAAAGAGACAGAGCAGTGAGAACTAACCTGCTGCTGCTTCCACTTGACGCACTCCGACGTTTCCTCACTTTATCCCGTCCTCGCGCTTTGTCTTCATCCTTGTTAGTCTTCTCTTTAGGCTTGTCTTTAGGTTTTTCCTCCTCCTTTCGCTTGGTCGGTGACGGGGCCCTGGATCCAATGAAAGCAGGTTTAATAGATGTTTATCATGAATATAACAGTATTAACTTCATTGTTTGGATTGATATTATTTTATAGGCCTTTCGTATTTTACATCGACACAACAACAAACAACAGACATAAATCAAGTTGTATCCACAATGAGAAAGGCTCAAGTATACTATCAAAGTTCCATTTTAGGACTTGCGAATTACAGCACAACACATAACCGCCACCATTGGCTTCATTCACAGCGCTCTCAAACAGCTCGATGAAGTGGGATTTCTAACGTGTGTGTGGCTCTGAGCATTACACGAGCGAGAACAAAACATATAACCTAGTGGAAGCGTATACGTGTTTCTTCCCAAATATATATATTTAACGTTCACTTACATCTCGTTTTTTCTTTCGATCGTGGGCTCTTTCAACGAACACTTGTGTCCTGAGAAAGCCGCGCTTAGTGATGACGAAGGCGGAAGTTGCGTATGCGCAAGAGCGCTTCTTACAACCTCAACATTTTTATTTATTTCTTTAATTTCCAAACAAGGTGTGTTCATTATGAATCAGTATACAATTACAAATCTTTGATGAGTATGGTCGGGGCATTTTAAAGACATAATATTCAACCCCTTGATCCGGTGTGTTTTGAGGTAAGAGCCTCTTGGTCTCGATATTTAACGCTAGCTGTTATTGTTAGCAACTTCAGTCCCTTCTTAATCCTCTATTTTAACGCCATCGGTATCACGCTTCTAAAAATTAACGATTCGTACAGACTTTTGAGCTAGGATAGTTAGTTACTTAACTATTAACTAACATGTAACGCTAATAAATACGTAACTACCCTGTACTAACGTTAGCGGTTACGTGTACATCCAGTGGCGGATTTAGAGGTTTGGGGGCTCAGGGCGAACGTGAGCAGGGGCCCCTCTGTATTTGGTCACCTGAAAATGTTCTTGATTTGTCAGGCCACAGCAATCAGATGGCCTAACCGTACAGAGAAAGGGAAAGCATGGGGCTCTAAGCAGCTGCCTACTTTAACTTAATTGTAGCCCCACCTGTGTACATCATAAACCTTAATTACCAATTTTTTTAAATCAAAATTTAATTAGAGACATATAATAATCAAATCTAACAATAGCATGCTGTTTTTGCATTTCCAAAGACTACTTTCATATTATTATTGATTTCTTCAACAGGAAACCATGGGTCGTCTTGATGATGCTGCCAAGCACAAAGTAGTGGAGCTGCGAAAGGCTGGATTGAGTTTTCGTAAAATTAAAGCTGTTTTGGAGCTGGAGAACATCAAGGTGTCTGCTCAGGCAATTTACCTGTATCTGAGAGAGTTTCAGGGAAGACCACCAGGACGTGTTCGCCCTTTGGAGGCTGGAAGCAGCACATCTTTGGGACAGGTACAGGCTTGTGCCATAGGTGTTCAAGAGAATTGGAGTGGTGTTCATCTGATACGTGACCCTTCTCAGCAATCTTGTTTTATTACAAAAGCTACAAATCCAAGTAGCACACAGCCCCCCGGGTCAGCAGAGGCAGGTAGTAGTAGCAGTGGCAGAAGACAAAGCCAAGGAGACAAGGAAGAAAAAGATATCCAGATTGTCAGTGTCACTTCTCTTGCAAAGAGCAGCCAAAGTGGAATGCAGACCTCTGTGGCAAGAACTGCAACTAGTGTAGCATCTTCATCAGGAGTAATCACTGCAGCATTATCAAGAAGAAAAGTCAGTCCTTCCCCAGTTATTACCTCCATGTTGGCTGCACGTAGAAGACTTTTGGATAAAGCTGTATCACACAGACTAAAGGTACTTGCATATATTTTTGTTTTCCCAACTCAAATGTGTAATTCATCATTTAACTGTACAATATGTCTCTTTCTATAGTCTTTCCAACAGGTTGCATCATTGTTAAGGAGAGATCCAACAAGTGTCCAAGGTGCTGATTTGAGAAATACAGTTCAACAACCATCCGAGACATATAATTTAAATGAAAGGGTGAGAAACATAATATTCAAACGATAAGATTTTATTGAATGTATAGTAGTTGTTGTATTTGTGATAAAGTAAGAAACAGACATTAACAGAATTTCCATTTTTATATGCAAGTCATGTGCAAGGGTCTAATAATGTTTACATCCATTTGTTTACAGAGTGCTATGGCGAGTCAGTCAGAAGGAATAGGAGGAATCTCAGCGCGGCATGTTTCCATTCAAAGACCAAGTCTATCGCTTCGCTCTCTTCACCTTCCTCCTCAAATTGGCATACGTCTTCCAAACCAACCACCATCACCTTTGGCCACCTCAGTCCCTGGGAGCTCGGTTCTTCGACTGCCAAGCCCACAGAGCATCCAAACAACCAACCGCAATGAGGGGAACTCTAGCCCACAGCAAACCATTCAGGACTCGAGAGTGAGAGGTCTGCAGGACCAGATTCAGACACTGAGTTCTGAGGTGCACAGTTTGGGAGTAGCAGTAAAGATGCTTGTTGAGCAGCAGTGTCATCTGGAGCGAGGGCAAGTGCAACAGACAAACATTCAGAAACAAATTCTCAGCACTCTGCAGAGCATGTCCTCCAAACTAGGATGTTGTAGTACTGTTCAATCTCAGCATAATAAAATCCCCTCACCAGCTGCTTCTAAATCTACCTCCTTTAACCAAGACTCGTTTACCTGCAGCCAAAGCACATATACTCAGTGCAGCCAGACACAGCCAAGCTTCAACTCTTTAGAGGTGTTGGAAACAGTCGAGGCCTTTAAACTTCCTGAACTAAGTCCTCCCAGCATGAATGGTTTTGCAGCATGTAGCAGCACTGAGAGCCTTCCTCTTGTTCAAACTCCACCTCAAGCACAAACATATGGAGCACTATACCAGCAGCAAAACAGCCAAGCCCACATGCCAGGATTTACACAAAACTATATATCTGCTTATAACCAATCAAATAATGCAACATTCAGAGGCCAAGAGAGTAAAATGTCTGATTTTTCAAACAGCTGTGCAGTAAGAAGCCTTCAAGACTGTAGCATTTCCACTCTACCAGTTTTGTCTTCGAGTGAATCTGTGCAGGAGCAGAGGAATATTATCAAAGTAGAAGGCCCTTAGCAGAATTCATGCCAAGGTTGCCTAGCTTTAGACCAGTGCTTCTCAAACTGTGGTCTGTGAGAAGATGTCAGAAAGAAAGAAAATTGTATTCAGTTTCTTAAATTACCCCACGATTCCCTAAGCAAATGTATGGGTACAATTAGGAGCCAAAATAGAGACAGTAGCCTTTTGTTCGATACTACACAAACCCACCATTGTCCATCAGTCTCTATATGGCGAGGTTAGGTGGTCCGCAATTCCTTTCTTTATGCCAAAGTGGTCCTTGGTTTGAAAATGTTTGAGAAACACTGTTTTTGACTCTGTTGTACAGTTATTTACAATGTAGCTAGAATGTAGACTGTAACTGTAAAATCTATAAATACTAGAGAACTTTTATGGTCAGTCAAAAACCTGGCAGTAATACTGTGACTGTAATAATATTCTTTGAGGTTATTGTTTGTAATAATAAAAGCTATTGTGTAGCACATTATGACTGTAAACAGTGGCCTGTGTTTTTTGTTCGACTTAAAATGAATTATAGGCACTCGCAAAAACATGATTCAGTGCGACTTTTAAGACCCTACTGACATCAAATGGTGAATCTGAGGTCACCTTCGAACTTTCCAGAAAAGGGTGATGTAGACCCAGAGTTCTTTGCTTTTGTGTTATGAAGCATAACATTTGACTACACAATTGGCATCACATGACGTGACGCTTCCGACGAAGACTACAGGAAGTAGTCGAAACATGTAAAGCAGGTAAACAAAGGCTCTCTGTCTCACAAAAAGAACCTTGAAAACAGTTCTGTAAAAACTATCTGTAAAAACATTAGAATTTTTGTATAGCAATTAGTTCCTATGTATTGCATTGTAGGAATCATTTTGCAGACAGCTTGAAAAATATGATCAAAATATTGGAATTTTTGGGGGCTATCACTTTTTTCTCTCTCAAAATCTAGTTTATAGTGATTATTTCTGCCAAATGTCATGTTTTTTAAATCACCAACTGAAATGTGTTTTCATGAAGCAGCAGTTATACTAGCCTTATGAAAGCAAAACAAAAATGTTTTGGATCATCTGATTTGTTTTGCTTCCATAAAACTGCTCAGTGCAAAATAGTCAATAAGTATATGCACATTCTTGACACCCTCCTCTTCAGATTATCATTTTATTTATTTAGAAAGAATAGACGCATTTCATTTTGTACAGTCATGTTACAATTGTTGTGTTGTTAAGACAAACATTTAACACTACACATTTTAGATCTAGCTGTAAGCGAAGGATGGCACACAGCTTGTGAAGGGCTGGGGTGAGGGTGAAACCCACAGTTGGTGTAAGATGTATTTCGGCCTATTGACCTCCCGGTGGCGCATTTAAGCGGAAGCGCTGGAGAAGTTTTTTTTTTTTTTTTTTTTTTTTTTTT
>JAVQKC010191086.1:0-22353 GCA_036025475.1 Philypnodon macrostomus | reverse complement strand
CTCTCACAGTGGACATGCACCTACGATGAAAATTTCAGACCCCTTCATGACTTCTAAGTGGGAGAAATAGCAAAATAGCAAGGTGTTCAAATACTTGTTTTCTTCACTGTATATTGAATTTCTCATATATATCATGTAAAATTTTGTCATATTTATTGACCAATATTTATTTAAATCGAATCCCACTTTTTACAGTGTACCGTGGACTGTGACAGCGAGAAATCAAGCTGTATAGCCACACGGGAAAGCCTCAATGAATCACATCTGTAGTCACACAAACATGAGAAGATATGGTGGTGGTAAGGGGAATAATCATTGGGGAGGCAGACCCAAATTAATACTTCTAGTCTCGTTCACAGCCATTAGGGCAAATTACAGGGCCACAATATACATCATTAAACCAGGCATAAACAATTCATTAAAAGGCCGTTAAGAAGACAAGCTGGTGTCACTTCTCCCCGTGGTATTAATAGACTGTAAAATGGCACAGGGTTAAAGAATCATGCCACAACAAATAGCCAGTCAGTCATCAAGAGGAATGGGTAAATGGGTAGTGGAGAATTCACGCAAAACATATTTACACAATATACAAATGGAACAGGTTCACTGGCTGTGTCTTCTCATTGGGAAATATATGCCTATGTTACCTGGGCTTTTCACACTAGAGTTATTTTCCTTGAGTTCTAGTTAGGGAAAATCATGAAGAAAATGTTCACGGTTGTACTTTTGAACATAACACAGTCAAAATATATACATTTACTCTGTCGCTGGTCGTGTACCGTTCATTGAAGCTTTACAACAATAATTTAGTCGTGACGTCATATACTGCCACCACTTTCTGTGGTAGTCAGAGGTTTACGTTCAGTTCTGGGTTTCATACCATTATTTTCATGTTGGACTTCCTTTCGACTGATTTAATACCACTTTTGATTAGATCTGGTTTTGACCTGATATATTCCAAAAATGGCAGGCTATACTTGGAAAGTCAAATATTTTAGTATATTTGCCTGATACAAAATGCCACTGCTAGTATTTGCTTAAATTCACGAGTCAGATAAACAATGTAAGAAATCAAAAGTATTTATTTAAAATCTGGTGAAAGTGAAGGGGCTTCATTTCATTATTTCAGAAGCAGTCTTTTCAAACATCAGTGACTCTCCCATTCAGAGTTTTTGAGCAACCAAGAGCACTACCAAGAGCACTACCAACAGCAACAAGCCCAAATGTAACGCCTCAGTTTGAGAACCACAGGGCTTGATTTGAATGACGAGAAATGTGAGAACATTTGGTTCATTAGAGTGATTATATTTCTTAAATTGTCTGCCATGATAGTTAGAGGTGCAGGAAAATTATCAATGAGCAGAAAAACCATGGTGGAGATCCAGTCCAGAACTCTATTTTCCACCATCACTCACTGTGAAAAGTCAAATATTTACATTTTACCAAATATAGCAGATAATTTAGACCAGGGGTGTTCAAAATGAATACCGAGGAGGGCCACTCGCTGATTTGATTGATTTCACTTAGTGTTCCTCTTTATTATAACACACAGAAAAGTGGAAGGATGTCTTGTTACACATTGAATGTTTTCTTTTAGTTGGACTATGTAAAGTCACAGGCAGTAAAAAGACAATTTAGCCAATTGTGAGGTAAGCCTGAGGGCCACGAAAAATTGCTGTAGGCCGCATTTGTCCCCCGGGCCATAGTTTGGACATCCCTGATTTAGACGAAATCCCAAAGCCAAAATGATTGTAAATTCACTTTCAACACAACTTTCACTCATTGGTAGTCAATAGTGCAGGCTGACAGTGAGGCTAAGCTAGACTAAAGCAAACTAGAACTGGATACCATTCATCAAATATATTATCATGAAAAAAAGCAAGAAAATAATATTTAACTAATGAAGGGTTCATTTAAATAACATAAAATGATCACAAATACAAATAAATACACATAATTTTGCATATATCCACAAAATGACAGTATATTTGTCAATCAGAAAAAGGATTCGCTTCTATCACTTTGGTTGAAGCGCAAAAAAGCAAAGCAACTCAACTACACTGTTTCTACCACAAAGAACCACATCAAAAGATAAGGCACACATATGTTTCAATTTTTACAAAAATGTCAAGTTCTTTCGCAATAACTCTGTCTTTAAATATAACAGAAAAAGGCTCTTTACATTCAGCCACATCCAGCTTACAACAAAAAAACATTGATTTGAGTTAAATCAGTGCTCAATATTTGTGTCATCTTGAATTGTAGAAATAATATTTTTCTACCAGCAGCAGGAAAACTTAAACATTTGCTGGTTTTAAGACAAAAAAATCAAAATGGAAACCCCTGAGAAACAAAAATTGGCTGTTGAGGCTGTGCATTTCACAGTTCAGTTTGTCCATCTACATCTGTGGGGTAAACATAGGGAACAACTATAAAAGGGGTTTTGTCAAGATGACTTTTTTCAAACTGGTTTTGGCTGTGTATGCTAAATGTTATAATGGCTTCGAAAGAACAGTGTTTGCCATTTGTTTTCTGAATGTAAGGCATCCACAGATTACATTTTGTCATAAATAAAAAACAAACAAAAAATCCACCAAAAGTGTCATCAAATTATCAGGTTATCACTCCAAAATAAACTCAATTATAGGTTGTAACTGAGCAATCATTTCTGTCCATTTAAAATGTAAAAATGCATATATTATAATAATTTTGGATCTTACTTGATTAGATATTATTGTAAATGTACAGACTGTTATTTTGTTATTATTTTTTGCATTTTGGTAATATATAAATAAATACAAAACAAAAATATGATTTACTCAACTTAAAGATTCAGGTCATAATATACATAGTTTGAAAAACACACTACTTCAAGTTCAAGCATTATCTTGATACAGTTGTGCAGGATCCATGTTGTTTGTAGGCAAGTTTGGATATACATTGTAGGGTATCATATGTGAAACCACTATTTTCAAGTCTACAGACCCTGATAATTCTCAACACAAATGCATTACTGCATTTCTATCTCTAATTGAATTCATCCCAGGTTTGACAGATGCCTTCAGAAAGCAATAGAAACTCAGAGCTGACCCTCATGAATCAAGGTTAACAATTGTTGCACATTTCTGACAAAGGCACTAATGAACACTGCAATTTCAGGCATGCTCCAGCATCAAGGCATACTTTGTTATACCTAGTAGCACACAGATGTTTTCTATTCAGACATGTTTCGAGAAAATTACTAATCCAGCCACAATGGTGTCATAAACGAGTGTACTTCTTGTGCCAGTCCCATGCCTTTATAAATGGACAGGGTTGTGTCAGGGGATCTAGCTTAAAAACCTATGCCGAATCAATATGCTAATGTCTGCACATTGGGAGGAAAATAATTTGCTGTGCTCAGAAGAGAAAAGCCAAACGTCCATTCCAAAATTAATTTTCAACATACAACTGAAAGTGTATAGCATTCAGTTATTCCGAAGTAAAATCAGACCTTGTATACATTTAGGGGTACGTTTAAAAGCGCTACCTTCCACTGGCCTTTGGCATTGTCCGGGCAGTGTCAGCTGGTGAGTCCTACACTGGTCTCTTGTTGATGGCAGTGTGAGATTTTGGGATCACTGTGTAAAACTTTTCTTGATGAAGACATTTGGGAAGAGCCCCGAGAATTCTTGGACAACACGCATGTCGATCTGGGAGCAGAAAGAGACGTCCAGCAAACGAAGGGCGGGACAAGACTGGAGCAGCTTCTTCAGAGAGGCAGCACTGACCAAACGAGTCCCTAAACAAGAGACATACAATTATAACTAAAAAATACTTTATAATCACAGGTAGCAATGTTAAAATGGCAGTCAATCCTTTCCACTTTTTGAAGCTTAGTGATTTCTAGCATATTAATATATAACATACGTCTATTACAGTATGCTCCATATATCTGTCTTTGCCTGATGAATCTAAGGACAGGTAAGGTACTGGAACAGCCTGATTCTTTCTGTAGAGCCCTTTAAAGGCAGGTGTAATTGTGATATTATTAACTAAAACTGACTTGAAAAATTTAAATGCAAAATGTTGAAGTAGTAAACAATTCTTTTCTACCCACTTCTCTTCATCTCCAACAGTTTTTTTATATAGTTCGTCTTTACCAAGTATATCAAGGTGTTGCAGCGAGGGGCAGCAGGCGGCCAGCTCATCAACATCAGAGTCACACACAGAGCGGTTTGCCGTGAGGAAGAGTTTGCGCAGACGAGGAAGACTCCGGGCGAGGAGCTGGAAACAACCGGTGCTGCTCTGGAGAGTGGGACACCAGCCCAGGTCCAGCTCCTCCAGAGACCTGTGGTAATACAAAACATATTATTAATACTTCAGAAAACATGTGTTTAAGTGTACATCTCTCTCTTTACTGCAAAAGGTCGTATGTAACTGCTATAGCATAGTTTTGAGTCATGAAAAGTGTACATTTCCAATTACAAACTGATATCAAATAATATATTTACTGTATTATATTACTGGGTAAACTGCCCTTCAGATTCTCAGCCCTGGATATAGTTTTTTGTTTTTATTCTATATTCTGCTACTTTAGTCTCTAGTATTTTATTACAGGGTTATGGTTAGGGCATATTCTATAACACTGATAGAAATATGGAGCAAAATTTTAATTTCTCTCTATGTACTGTGTACTATTGAAGATATTGAATCTAATTACTTGTAGCACAGTCATTATTGGACAAAATATTTACTACAATAAAACGGTGTACGATTATTGTTAAACTAAACAAAGTGGATGGTGTTTCCTACTTGCAGCCAGAAGCCAACTCAGCCAGTCCTCTATCTGTCAGGTTTCGGCAGCGCCAGAGGTCCAGGGAGCGGAGTGAGTGGCAGCGGGCGGCTAGCATACTGGCAACAACGTCATAGTCGTCAATCTTCACGAGAGAAAGGTAGCAATTAAAACTTCTGTACTTTACTGAAGTGAAAGAATAACACTTTGAGAACAAAATGAAGTAGTCTGGAGCTGATGGCCATTTTGGTGTAAAACATTTGAAAAGTAGCGATTATGTGACTTGATTAACTGGGCCGGTTAGTCACAGGCACAAAGCTCTGACAGGGACCACCTCAAACAAGAGCCGGAATAGACTTTCAAGACCTGATTTGTGTTTCGCAGAGCTGTTATTGTTCTTTGGTGTCAGGTAATGTTGGCCATATTTCATCCTTTCATCCCAAGATGAAAGGGGAGAAATGCAATTTAAAACAGCCAAACACCAGTGCACGGAGCGTTCCCACAGAAATGACAGCACCGTGAGCATTAGCAGAGAAGGGATATTAAAACTTTAAAAGGAGCAAACATTGACAGTGTATGTAACATTACAACATATGTAACATTACAACATATGCAACATTACAACATCTGCAACATTACAACATATGTAACAGTACTAAGGACAATGCAGATCAGTGTATCTATATCCACTGACGTACAGTGGATGGGTAGTTAAATAAAGTTAATACTTATCTAGTTCTGGGTTAAATTGGCTTGTTTTTTTACCACCCAACACACTACAGCAATCACACAAACATATTGATACATGCATTGAATTGAACCCCTCCAGAGTCACTATTGCACAACAGTGTACTTTTCTGTTCAAAAAAATAAAACTGCAATGATTTCCTCAATTAGGCGAATATTTGAACTAAATATTAAAATGTTACTAATTACTTATGCTAAATAATGCTACAACTTTATTATGGCTGCATTACTTGTACTCGGACGTCTTGTGATTTTGTGTTGATCCTTACCCTCACACAGCTCCCTAGGTTCAAGTGTCTTAGCTCAACGCAGAACGTCAAAATGCTCAGAATAGCAGTTTGCTGTAACAAAAAAAAAAAAAGACAAAAGCAATGGGTTAAAGATGTTCTATCAATCGGCTATAATGCTCCAAGAATATTTTAACTGGACCCATCACCTTTTAGGGTCACCACAGCAAATAATCTGCCTCCTTAATGACTGAATGACTGAATGTTTTATGGGAAATGCTCTTCCTGACAAAACCTATTTTAAAAAGGCTTGAGACTAGCACAAGGACTACACTGGCTGACTACACTGATGCCTCCATAAGCCGGTATACTTGTCCAGGCATGTCGGCTAAACATTTTCATGTCTTTTTGCCACTGGTGAAAGAATTGAATACATCTCAACACACTGTTTTTGCATCACCTCGCACATCCAGGAGTGTCTCCAGTGGCTCTGCAACTTGGATAGAGATATGGGAATCCAGCTCTACAACTGCCAACACATGTACCTCAGTGGCAGAGAAAGTGTCAGACATGAAAGCGTAAGTCTCTTGTGTGCAAAAGTGTGTTTGTTGTGTGCACATGCTTGACTCTGTCACTGGCGTCTCTATAAACGCCTCTCTTCGGCGAAGCTAGCCATTTAATTAGAGCAGAGACAGGGCAATGACAGCTGAGATGTCAGGGGCTCAAGCAGACACACAGCTCCCTCTGTCTCTTCCACAGTAAAAACAAGCTGGCTCCACCACAGAAACCCTATACACTACAGGGTCTAAAGCCACAAACACCAGAGAAAGGCAACTTAACAAAACAAGACACACGTTTAACAGGTGGGACTGGCCTCAACCTGAGCATGTGTCTTTATGAGCCACTGTCCTGGTCCTGTCCTGGTGTTCAACAACAAGAGTGTAAATCTATATCCAAAAGCAGTGTTGGCTATTGACCCGCTATTATCAATTATTCAAACTATGAAAAAGCATACAACTGTTCATTGTTCAATTGTTATTAAACTATGATCGCCTACTTCTTCCAGTAGAATAAGCAAAACAATGACAACTAGACTACAACTGGAAGCACTTGTCATTTGTGTGCTAATGCAAATGCTTACCAACTGATAACAGCATAACTCAGTAAATCAGTTTAACAAAACCATGCTAACCATATGCACAATAAAAATTATTAGTTGACCAATTTACTGGTGTGTTTTTATTCTAACCGTGTTTGAACAACAACCGGTAGTAAAATTTCTATGTGCATCCTAACCTCTATCTTGGTTCTGTAGAGCACCAGTCTGCGCAGATGTGGCAGTTTGCAGATGTGGGTAAAAGCCTGGGGGTTGAGGCGGTCACATGACGACAGGTTAAGCTCCTGCAGACGCGGACAGGCCTGAGAGATCACCTCCAGACACGCTTCATTCAAGAAGTGGCAGCATGAGAGCTCTAAACACACCAGGCTCTGTCCACAAGCCTTCATGAAGCTGAGGAGATATGTTATGATAATATTATGGGGATTTGTATGATTTTAAGAACATTGTGTGTAATACATTTTTGTACTAAAACCAAAAACATGGCAATTGTAAAGCACAACTACATATGTATTTTATAGTTGTGTTATATACAGTCATTATTTGTTGATATTATCTTGAAGGGTTTTTGCATACTATCGTTGTGACAGTGATGTAGCTCTTTTTGTCTCAGACCTTTTTTCTCAAAGTAAGTGATTCATGTTTGAGACAAGGTCATTTGTCTCGTGTGTGTTCTTGAGGCTGACCTGCTGAAGCCCGTCAGTGTGAGTGCTCCGCGGTTGCCCGTCCAGGACAGGTTGAGCCTCTGGAGGAGGGTGCAACGGCTCTGCAGGTGTCCGAGCGAGGCGTCACTCAGATGGGCCCAGTACGGCTGCAAACTCAGCTGGGTGTACTGCAGCGGGTCACAGCAGTGCTGCTGCAGAAGCTTACAGCTCTGAGCCAGACGGCACAGGTCGGGCAGGGTCAGGTGACTCACGATCAGCTGGACGAGCTGAGGATGGAAGATGAGGCGAGAAACAGAAAAGATTTGTTTTCAGGTGAAACGACGAGGGGCAGATTAAATTAGATGGTTTCAGAGTAAAGTACAACTTAGCAGAAAATAGAGTATTGAGCAGAGAATGATAATTGTGCCCCCTGTCAGGCATCTAAATAGTCGTTATCTAGGACACAAAGCACTGATAGCAGGATCACTGAGGAGGAGAGCTGCCTTGTTTTGCACCATGTTTTTTTCACCTCTCAACCAGAAAGAATGACTGTGCTTGTGTGAGTGTTTGTTGCAGTGAATTAACAATACACTGTGTTGAAGCGGGTATCAGCTGACAGATAATAGCTATATTGTGTTTCTGAAACAAACACACACCGCAGTTGTGAAGACTGCTGTTAATGGCAGCAGTTTGGAGATAAGAGAACAAATAACAGGAGTGTGATGCTGTTTTGAAGGCTGGCCTCAGACAGCATGTCTGTATGGCATGAAAATGACTCGAGTTAGTAAGTGCACATGTGTCAAATGGATTAAAACCACAATCATCATGAATTTTTAATGATAAGTAGTACAAAACATCAAAAAAGATATTATAGAACTTTTATAAGTATGCAGAAAGTAACTGAAGAAATATACATATCTACTACTAATTAACAACAAATGCGTGTTGTATTTTGATTGAATTATGATCTAATTATTTATACTCACCTCATAGGGAAGTTTGTCAAAGTAACCGTTCCCTGTTCTCTGCTTGCTGTCTAGCCCTTGCCTGTATAGGCCGCCTACATCTGAGAGCTCCTCCTCACTGTCACTGAGGTCATTGATGTCAATAACAGGCATCTTATAAAGTGCTAGCATGGGTCTTTCCTTCACCCCCCGCAGAATAACAGCATCCAGCTCAGTGTAGTATTCCAGCAGAGAGCTGTTGACCTCCAGGCGCAGCAGGTTGGTGGGGAAGTTTATGTGCTTGATGGTTGGTGAAAACTGGCGAGCTTGGGGTGTCAGCACCTTGGTGGGCTCTCCTGACCAAAGCACCTCCCACCTGAAAAGGACAGAGTGTAAAATGTTTGGACAGCAAGTCAAGTCCCTTGAGCTAAAAATGTTGGTCCATTACATTTATTTAGATACTTAATCATTGACATGGGTTTTTATAGCAGTAGCAGAGGAATGGCAGTTTTATGACTATGTTTTTGATGTTGAAGTAATACACATAGCCAAAGTACTGTTTATTGCTGCTGCCTTCGTTGGTATATTGTGTTTTACCTGACATCAGTGGGAGGATTCTGAGAAAAAGGATTGTGGGAGCAGGCCAGAATTTGGACAATAGCTCCCGGGTAATAGGTCTCTAACACTTCTACTGCTGTTGGATAGACAGGCTCCTCAAATGCCAGCTCAATATAATCCTGGCTGTAGAAGCCTTTAGGGACTCGTCGGAAAGGTGGTGGAGCACTGGCACATTGTTCCCACCATGTCCCATAGGCTCTGAACACAGCCGTCTGAGTGAAATCCCCAGAGCTGGGGTACACATTGGGAACTCCGGCCAGGTTCCACATGGTGTAGGACATGCTGTTTTCACTGCCATAATGAGAGCTGAAGTCCAGGACCTCCTTGGCATACTGCTCCACCTGCACACTCACAGGCAGCACGGCCCTCTGGCCCGACTCCACTGCCCGTCGACTGGTCAGCGCCTCGCCTCGGGTCCCACTCCTGGAGCGCCGCCGCAGACAGATATAGTAAAACATGCTCAAAAGAGTTAACATATGGAAGTCCTAGGCAGATGAGCAGTGGGGAGAAATGCAGGCTACAGGGAGAATAAACTTCCTCCTATAGGAAGCACGCTGGCAGGATGGCTGTACAAAGCACAGGCGAGATGCCTGGCTGCATGCATGACCTGTGGGGTTAGGCAGAAACAAACATACTGAGTCAGTAACTACATCTAAATCTCTCTATAATGGCACACAAAAATGTAAAAAATAAATATACACAACTCTGCATAGGGCACAGAGAAATAGTGATTTTATATATATATATATATATATATATATATATATATATATATATATATTTTACTGCGCTTTTACTGTCCTGTAATACTTCTCTTAGCTTGGATATAACCGTTTTCTTCATGTTCACACCACCCACACCACAGCATGCACATGCTATTTAAAAAATCAACACAACACTACGGTTATATTACGGCAAACAGCAGTCCACCGAAATGCTAGTAACAAGTGTAACCTTTAAACGTATGCAAAGTGTACTCACAACAGGAACTTAGGGTTAATAGAACGACTAGCTACTTTTGTCAGCATCTGGCATTAGTGGCAGTCCTTTTCTAACACTAACCTCATAATAAGCTATCTTAAATGTGTATTTGCCATAACGTTGTCACTGCAGTAGTTTCCACATTGGAGTTAAAAAACCAAAGGAGTAAACTACCCAGTGCTAGCAAGCAGCGCTACCTCACTGAACTGTCAAAACAAAGCAGCAGTAGCTAACTCTCGTAACACACAACAAAACACTCAAAATGCATCACAAAATCACGGTAAACGTAAACATATAAACATATTGCCGTTACATAGGCGTCCTTGGAGGTTAGGAGGGTATTTCACAAACCCAAACCACATTCCAGCGTTTACCTCTGACGACTTCAAAGACGATGGGAAAAAGGACAACGTTAACCCAAAAACAAAAACAAAGCACTAGCTAGAAAGAAACGTCTATCTAACGAAATAGTGACGTTGTATGCTTTGTATTCTCTCTCCAAACGGTGGCAACGACTGTCTTTTTCACACAATTTCGATGAAAAAAAGTGACCAAAACAGAAAATTGTCAAAGAAGAACAGGGCACCCAAAAGCCACATTAGTGACGTGTACGTAACATCCGGTGACCATCTGCAAGGCATTATGGGTACTGTAGTTTTTGGTACCCATTTTGCGCCATGTGACATTAAATTTTGTATTTTATTTTGTGTGTTAAACGTTTAGTTGACTGTATTTTTTATTACTTTATTACACCATATATACATTTTTTATAATTATATTTTTAATAGGCAAGCACAAATGATCACCGTTTGTTGAAATTTAGTAGGCTAGGCTATAGCATGATGACAAAAAAGAATGACAAAATAATTGTCAATAGTTTAAAACAGCATTTCATTTATTATATTTAAAGGCCTATATGTGTACCATTTACCAAAGCTCTGCTGTAAGAAGGATGAACACACTAAGTATTTGGACATTTTTTATTAAGTTTAGGGACCCGAATGTAGTTCTGTCACATTGTGATCGAGGGGTGTACTTTTTTGGATGAAACTCTCATTATTATTACCCTGCAATGAAGAACTAAGAGCAGGTTTGAAAAGCTGTTGTGAGCAGACCTGGCAGAGTGTGCTTTTTCGTTCATGTCAATAACAGAATCTGGAGAAGAAACTTCAGGGTGTGGTTCTACAGGAGAGGTTTCAGACATGACAAGAGGCACTGATGAAGTTGAATGAACAGATTGGGGTCTGGTTTTGCCTTCGAGCACACCACCAACCTCCACATTATTGGGACATTGTACAGCATGTTGCTGATTCGTGATGTAACATTAGTAATGTTAGTAAAAAGAGTCAAGCCTCTCCCTGAAGATTCTTGAAGGAAATCTTTGATAAACTTTTAATATAATGTATTGCACCATACAGTCCCTGAGGTAACGTGAGACCTCAACATGTTTGGAGAGTTTATCTTCAACAGCTTTAGTGAGGTGTACAGCAGACTGCTCAGATGCTGAGAGGTTGAGATGAGTGTCATCTCACTGCACAATTTTAGGAGCCACCTCTATCACAGCATCCCGTGGCTGCAGAAGGCAGGTTGTGGAGGCTTTTTGATTAAGCTCTGTTAGCAATTTAGCATGAGACTTAGCAAAGTGAACTAGCCTTGAATGTCTGTGTAGAACAAGAACACGCCTAATGTTTTAAATGATTATTATCACATAAAAGTGCATAACGCTTAATATGTGACTCACAGAAACAAGAGAGGGAAGGCCTCTGGTTAGTGCAGGAGCCGCCTGGCTTCATACTCATGATCAGGCTGGAGATCACTCTCAATGTCTGAAAGAGCTTAGGAAGGACAGATTAGATATATAGTGTAATAAATATATATTGAGAGTGAGGTCTCACCAGGTGAATAAGAGGTACTGCCACCTTTCACTCAATTCATGAAAATGGAGTCTAAAACAGAAAATTAAGACATTGTAAAGTATATTTTATTGTATAATTAGTGTATTATAAAACTGCATTTACATAATGACATCTAAGTAACTTACTTTACTGTCTTTATATCTTCCTGTAGCAGTATGTAAACAGGTCTTCAACAGTGACCCTGGATAGTAGGTGTTTTTTCTGCTGAAGGCATAGAAATGTTAATGTCTTTTTAGGTCGGGGCAATGAACTGAATGAGCTCAACAAGAGGATGAATTGTTGCTAAGAAGAGTTATCCTAAACAACCAGTTAACTTAGAATGTGTAAAACAAATATTTATTTATTAACAAAAATACATAATTTTGACATGTTTATGTTGTCAAGTTGAACAATGATCAAAAGTTGCAGCCTCTACTATTACAACTAGTCTTAACCAGTCTCAAATTCGCCTCTTATTTGCACATCCATTGGGGTTGGCCAGACAAGATAATTACTTTGACTTTTGGAGAAGAGTCATCTGTGACCATGGCATGTACAGTATGTTCACATGCTTCTTAGCAATAGTTTTTTGTGGTCTGATGTGAAACAGATCCACCAGACTGTAACACAAAAACCCCATTAAATCCAAGTATGCCTCTCTTTTGATTCTCATTCACATATAGACAGTGTATAATAAACAGTAGGCAGCTAGATTTAGAGCTAACAAGATGGGATGATGTGGATGTGAGCCTAGTGGGCACGCTCTGTGATTGACAGGCCGAATCGCTGTCAGCTTCTCCAGGCAGGCATCAGCGAGCACCACTCTGCCTCTGTCAGGGCTCTGTTCTGGTCCGCTGTGCCACAAATACATATGCACATGACCACACACACTAACATGCAAATCCAAGAGTGGACCTTCGAATGCACACACGCAAAGTGAATGTACAAATATAAGGCATCCATGGCTTTGTGCATCCACTGTCCCTCGGCAGTGGCTGTCAAAAGCCAGTTAAATAACTAGAAAGCACTTGAAGAGCGCAGACCTCTGCCAAAGCAGCTCATTTCCTCTATACGCTATAAAAAAAAAATGCTTCTCAATTGAACCTTCTGTGGGACTGGACACCCCTCCAGAAAAAGTGACAAAACAGTGATTTATGACCTCAGTTAAAAATCATTCAGATCATCTTAAAGGTATGATAGAGGTTATTTAAAATGTTACGGCAGTGGTGCAGTGGGTAAGCATTCGTCCTGTAACCAGAGGGTTGCCGGTTTGAATCCTCAAGCGTATACTGTTGTTGTGTCCCTCGGCAAGCCACACTATCTATGAATGTGGTTGTGTGATTGGTGTCTGGTGGTGGTCGAAGGGGCCGTAGGCACAAAGTAGCAGCCAGGCTTCTGTCAGAGTGCACAAGTAGCTTACCACCACCGGGTGTGAATGAATAATGTAATTATTGTTGAGTCTTGAGAAAAGCGCTGTATAAAACTGATGCATTATTATTAAAATAACCTTTACTGTCCGTTAGAGTCCAAAGAATTTGAAAAGATGCAGCTTCAAAATAGTTCCACCTTAGCACATTTCTCAATGCATTTGAGTGGCACTTTTAGCTTGAGAGGCTACTTTTTGAACAAATGAGTTCAAGGAAGTGCTGTTTAAAAACTGGCCCATTATCGCCAATGGAGGTGTCATAACTCTGCTTGTCTCTATGACTCTGATATAACCTAAAACAATCAGAGCAGCATCAACTGTTATTGGTTTAGCCCAGAGCCATAGAGATAAGCAGGGTTGATGTTGTCATTAATAGAAACAAAGAAAGAGAAGTCACTATTCTTCCATTTTATTCTGGGTCCAGTCTCACAGAAGGTTCTATGTAGGGGAAATTAGCTAACTTGTCGGTGGTCTGCACTCTCCAAGTGCTTTCTACTGTAGTGTACATCTACAAAGGACTGAGCAGAGGGGTATGTGTCAAATTTCACAAGATAGGAGGGGTGTGGGGGGAGAGGCCCAGCAGAGCCAAGACAAGAAAGGGGTCCTGCATCCAGACCATGATCTGGATCAATCCCAAAATCCCCCAAAATTTCATCCAAATCAGTTCAGTAGTTTTTGCGTAAAGTTACTAACAGGTCCACACACACAAAGGAAAACATTACCTCCTCTTGGCAGAGGTAATTACTTGGTTTGTTTACTTAAGAACACTTTCTGTGAGAAGGATGGCGGAAGGGGAGGGCCCCTTCAGAGACTTTGAGACAGCCAACCACTGTCATTGCAAATGTCAAGTTGAAGGACATTTTGAATATTATTGATTACCACTTAAATTACATTATAATAAAGACATATAGCAAATGGTGCAAACAGCGCAATAAACATTTAGAATCTAAATTTGCAATGTTTACACATATAACGTCTGGAAGCCATAATGGATTTTAAAACAATAACCAGTGTTCTCTAGATAGCAATAAAGAGATACTCAAAAGTTGTATATAATGTAAGTAGCTTATATTAGAGAGTCTATATCGTTTGTGTATTACAACTGTAGGGCAAAACAGAAAATAGTTACATGTTTTCCCTTAAAAACTAAATTCTCTTAGTAAGATGCACTGTTGGATAATACAGTGTAGGCCTACTGTTATTTCTTCCTAGCTGTATCTGAGTGCACCACAGTGAACTGTAGAATACCCAGGCATGCCTGCCCATCTTGGTTTAGACTGAGGCACTGATAGAAAGCCTTGCACTGTAGCTAACCTGTTATTGCATTCAACTGCCAAGAAAAAAAATGCACATACGGTATTTTCCTACTTAATTAATTCTGGTATCAGGCTGACATTGTGTAACAAATACAGTAGAAACCTGTAATGTATAAATAGATCTTAACAATTTTGTACGGCATAGACGGGTCTGTGGTCAGTGCCATTATAAATGTGACTGCCAGATGGCTCAATGTTGATTATTCAGAAATATTTAAAAATATCTGACTCCTCGACATGTTTTATGCATATAGGTATGTCAACGGTACAGCTCTTGTACCAGGGAAGAACAGGGCTGAGGAGGATGATTGACAGCAAGGAGGGCACAGTTGTTACCAGGAAAAATATTTGCATTCTTCACACAGTGGAGGTGAACCCGCCAAGCTACACCACAAGGATTTAACGTAAACATTGTATTTTACATGGACAGAAACGTGTATGAGACAGAAACGTGAGCATTCTTTGTAACATATACACACATGTTAATGTGCCACACTTTTGCTCTATCAATCAGAACTTTATTTATAAAGGGCTTTTCATTCATTTAAAATGCAACACAAAATGCTTTACAGAATTAAAAACAATACCCCAACAACCCCCTCCCCCCATACACCCCACATCCCACCACCACACACACACGCACACATGCACACACACACACACACACACACACACACACACTCACGCACACACGCACACACACGCACACACAACAGATAGAAAGACCTCCGCCAAGGTAGCAAATATCTCCTATATGCACTCTTAAAAACACAGTACTAAATATAACCTTCTATGGGACTGGACACCACTCCAGAAAAGAATATGGGGGGTAGGCATGTTTACAGCACAGGCCCAGCACTGTCCCATTCAGTGAATGAAAAATATTTTTTTTAATCCTGGATCCAGACGGTGATCCGGATGAGTCCCAAATTCAGTAGTTTTTGAGTTAAGTTGCTTAGAGAGGGACAGACAGGTGAACGGACAGGCAGACACTACATCTCCTCCTTAGCGGAGGTAATTAATGTATGACTGAGCACAGAGGAGCCAGGTGAGAAAACACAGGAGCTGTCTGCACCAAGAGTTGACCAGACCACAGCCACCAGGACACTGACACACAGTCATGAGTAGGCACACCACTGACCAGAACCATGGACAGCACCATGGCCGCTACAACCTCCGGTGAAGAGGGCTCCCTCTGAGGAACACTGGACAATAATAAAATACATACAAAATGTATTTTATAGTATAGATTAAAAAGATAAAAATAGAATCAAAACAAAACAATATAATAATATAAAACAATAGAAAGAGTAAAAGAAACTAAACTAATATAATCCAACCAAAAAATGTCCCTAATAAAATAATGAATATTAAGTAAAAGCCAAAATTAAAAAGGTGGGTCTTGAGCCTGTTCTTAAAACATTCTCCGCAGCCCTGAGGTTGTTCCATAGAAAGGGCCATAAAACGGTAAAGATGTCTCCCCAAGCGCGTGTGTCCTGACTTTTGGAATGAGTAGGAGACCAGTGCTGGAGGATCTCAGGGTCCACGTAAGGTAACAGCAGATCTGAAAGTTAAGAAAGCCCATGACCATTAAGAGATTTTTAAACCAATAAAAGAACCTTAAAATCGATCCTGAAACACACGGGAGGCCAATGCAGTGGATCTAAAACTTGCTGGTCTTTGTCAGGCCATTGCAGAGATTAAATACTATTTTTGGGAAGACCAGAAAGCAGGGCATTACAATAGTCAATGTGATTAGTGATAAAAGCATGCATTAGCATCTAGAGAAAATAGGTTGGACTCTGGCTACATTTTTAAGAGGTTTTTATATTTTTCATGAGGACTGTTATCAGATTTTGGTTTGGTCATCTTTTATAGGCTATCAGTTATATATCTACTTCTGTTTATAGGGTTTTATGTCCTGCCTTTATATATACTCAATATACTCATCTCTCCACAACATAAGAAAAGTCCATTTTAAGTCCCCAAATCTGAAATGGCTCTAAATATCTCTGCAGTGGTGGTTTTTGTCCTGCCTTTGCTTCATCTGTACAATTGTATTATATGCATTAGTAGTAGCGCTAACGTTGATGTTACTAGAAAACATTTAGTGTGTTTTTGTTGACTTTGTTGCTTTGTGTGAAGTTTTGTTCATTTCTATATTCCACATCACAGATATATGACCTCCACTTCCCCGTCACTGACATCTGACTTGTTTCTTAATGCGGCTGATAACAAACACTTGAATAATCTGTACGTGAATTTCCCTTTTACATTTTCCAACTGATTGCCAAACTTCTCTTCCAGCTTTTTTTTAGTCTTAATGACAAAATCTGCAAATATAATTACTGCAGAGATGGTGATAGTGTAAATGCTGTCAGAGCTTCCCATTGTTTTTCGAGCTCATGTCCTCCAAGTGAACTTCGACGAGCGACAGTTTAATTGGTTTCAGTGAATCGTGTATGAAGAGGAGTCATGACCTTGATCCTTCTCCCTGATAAATGTTTTAGTTGTATTTTTAACAAATACATGCAAATCTAGTTTAGTGTATGTGTGTGTATGTGTGTGTATGTGCGGTAAACAGATACAGATTGTCTCATTTTATTGTGTGCTTAGCTGCTGATTATAGACCTAATTAAATACAATGTTGGTGAGTTCAGAGGCAAATAGAGGAGACACTGACCCTGTGACTTCCAATGCACCGTAGGGATCATCTGAACAAAGAGACTAGATTCACCCGGGACCGATAGACCACATGCATTCACGGACTATAAACAAAAAAAAAAAAACATCATCAAACCTTTTATTGCAGCAAACCTGTCCTTAACGTACTCTTCACCTCACGTCATACATATTAATGAGGGCAAAGTGGGAGTGTTGTATCCAATAATAAAGACAATATAGGGGAAGTGCACACACCTACAATGTATTCTTAGTCTTTGCATTAGAGAGAATGAATAGCTTTTAAGATTATTAACTTTGACAACTTAATATATAATGATACAACAGACGTGGAAGCTGTAATAATATAATATATATAATAATACCGCAGGACAAAACACTGTATTATTTGGGTCAGCCCCAAGCCTCCATAAATGTGGCAGTTTATAGTAGAATATTCATACAGTAAATAAGAAGGGCACACACATGTTAAAATAATGTGGAAATAAAAACAACAACAAAGAAAAAACTGACACTAAGTACAACATAACTTTAATACAGGAAGAAATGGTTGAAGTGAGTCCAGATATCTCTACAGTGGCCAACCTTTGATTCTCCTTTATCTGGTGAAGGCCTCCTGAAGGCTATTTCAGATACAGACCCTCTTCCCCTCCTCTGCCCCCATCTTTATTCCCCAGCCCTCTCACCCCTCTCTCCCCCGTCCCCGGTGCCAACAATACCCCCGCACCGCCCCACTCTCTACAGGCTTCTGTGGAATTTATTCAAATATTTTGACATTTCGCCTCCCCTCACTTCCCGAGCAGAAATGATTTGTGACAGCTGGAGATGGGCTCGGTCGGAGAAGCCTTCTTTGTAGAAAATGCCCATTTTTCCCCCGACTCCATCTTTCCCTCCTTCTTTATTCACCGCTGCTCCTCCTGTCAGCTGTGAAGGCCTTGAAACCTCCTATTGCAGTTTTTTCATGTGTCTTTGCAGTGTGATAGACAAACTGGGTGATATTCCTCTATTTGTTGACATTTTGCGCTTGCTCTCTTTTTTTTTTTTTTTTTGCCTTTTTGCCTGGTGCCCACCTGCTGTTTGATCCTGTGCTGACACCATGTATTGGCAGCTCACAGGGTAATCCTTCTATGAAACATGGGCCAGTGGGGCTACAGTGTGACAAAATGCAGCGTTTTGGAATAACATAATACACGCTGGATGGATACTGTAAACCAGGGTGTCCAAAGTTTTTCCTTTGAGAGAAATACACGTGGAGGAGGGCCACTTCCTGGTGGTGTATTTTGTATGATCATAAAACAAAACCCCTTTTAGCTGCTTAAATTAATTCATAATTTTTACTTGAAAGCATTTTACTTAATGATAATATCAATACCTCTGTAGCTACAGCTGCCCTGGGGCATGCTGACAGAGGCGTGGCAGCAATTCCATGCATACAGCCGCTTCCACCACCACCAAATATCAATCACACATCCCACACAACATGTGGGTAAAGTGTCTTGCCCAAGGACAATGCAACATTATACACAGGTTGAAGCATGATTTGAACTACCAAACCTCCGTTTATAGGGCAACTGCTTTACCACTGAGCAACTGCTGCCCTCTGGAGGCTCTTCTACAACCACAGGTGTCTTGCCGATGGACACAATGGTAGTATGAACTGGGCAGTGATTGCAACATCTGGTGGGCAACCAGCTTAAATTAAGCCTCTGATGTCTGTAAGGCCAGATCTATGAATAACTGAGAAAAGAGCTGAACCCTGTTGCTAGTTAAAATGATAGATCGAAGGAAGCCATTGTCTTTGACTAAGACACAGAAGAAATGAAAAGTTGTATTTATATAAAAATGTTTTGTCAACAGTGTTGCTTAAATTTGATCCAATATAGACCTTTAGATTTGAATAGTAAATCTAACACAACCATGTTATTTAAGTGTTACCTCACAGGGTTGTGTTAGTGGAAATAAACAATATGGCTTTGTATCTAAAAACCTTACATTGCATTTAATCAACACTGGGGCGCACTGGCACAGGCGTGTTTGCCAGTCTACCCCTCCTATCACCACACCACATTCATAGGCAATGGGTTAAGTGTATTGACCACAACAGGATACAATACAACATGCACTCGGGCAGGGATTCGAACCGGTGACTTCTGGACGCAGAGCAAACGCTTACCCACTGCGCCACTAATGCACCGAGCTGCAGGGCTGAAGAGCTGCACATACATTGTGTTTGTCAGTGTATTCATTGAACTTAAATCAAATCAATAATATTAAATATTAATTACATTTTATTAAACCTGTTTGTCTTTTGCAAAACATAAAACTTTTACTTATTTAAGTAATTTAATATGAACAACACCTAGAGTTCATGTCTTACAGTGTGGGCCAATATAAAAAAGAAATGTTTTGTTTGCTGTATTTGGCCCCCAGGCTGTAGTTTAGACACCCATTGCTGTGATCATTATATAGAGTGACCAAATGCAGTTTCAATATGCTTTGAGTAGGCTATACCTTATCGCATGCATTCAAATGTGTGATTAACTGATACAAGCTGAATCAAAATGAGGTGTAGGCATCTGAAGACAGTCGGTGTGACAGCGGCGTGCAGACTACAGTCCATTTGAATAATGCTGCTCATTAGTTGGGGAACAGGGCCTTTTTCTGTTGCCGTCTGTCCCTGGTCACTTAGCACTGCGGCGATAGACAAACACGCACACTCAAAAACCAAGGTTGTCATCCATCACCGCGCTGAGAGAAAGGTACCGGCCACACAAGACAAATGTACCACTGTCCTTTTTATTTCCTCTGCAAATGATTAGACAGTTTCTCTCCACACCAGACAAGAAAGTGATGCCAGCTCCTCCATATATTGTCCAAGGTGTTGTTCCCTGAAAAAGAGCCATTGATGAAAAGATCTGAAACTCCAGTGCTGGAAAAACATCAACGGATTGAACGTTAATGAACCTGATGTAGTGAAACAAGAATCCGTATTGTGAGAGTAGGTCGAGAAATATGTGTCTCGTGCTGAAGTGTGGACTTCCAATTAGGAGCTCTGTCATTTCACCAGTCTGTCATGTTTTAAGATCTTTCTAGAAGTTAACAAAAATCGAACAGAGAACTGGGATTATAAATATGGGACAAGAATATCATTGTTTAAGAGAAGAGAGCATTATAGCAAGAATGTACAGGTACTTCTAAACTATACAGAATGTTCAAAAACATTGACTATAGATATGATGTATTATAGAGAAACCAGCTACATTCATTCAATTACACTGTGCACAAGTGGTCTAGACACTACACAGTGAACCCATTACAATTACGTTAAAAACACCCATTGGAAAAATCTATAAAGGTTTGTACAGTCAATAATTAATATATTGTGCAAATAAATAGTGTGAAAGATTAATTCTCTTTGAAGAGACCTGAGGAAAATCTGACTGTAGCTGGTAAGAAGAGCGAATCCGTCATCTGCCAAGGACATCCGGAGCTAATAAGTGTGTAACATGATAGAAAAGAAAATTAGTTCATTGCTGTCATCTTCTTGATGAAGAGGCAATCAAAATCAAAGTGAATCATTGCGTGAGGAAGATTGTGTTTTCTGAATTCAAACGGGCAATGCTTCAATATGACAAATTGGCCGGTGTGGTGCATGTTGATTGATTCCATCCATGAAAACCTAATAGATTTAGCCCTCTGTGAATTTGGCTCTCATTAACCTCACTGCGTTTTCATATGAGAATGTATTGGAGCCATTTTATCCACCACTCAAAGGCAATTCAGTGGGTGATAAATCCTTTGGCTTATCGGGCTGCAGGTGACAGCACAGCAGAGTATGGAGGCTGGCAGGACACAAACACACACACACACCAAAATGCATTCACACACATCAAAACACGTGCACGCTATTTCTGGATGGGGGTCACCATGGTGATCGGTGAGCGGAAAAAGCCTTGTGATCCGACTGGAACCAACGACATGGCCCTCGACCTGAGCAACCAGCCGCAACCGAAGAAACCCTCCTTTCAACTGCTTGGAAAAAACACAGAATTCAATTACACAGTTGAAACCCACTCCTTGCCCTCCGGGACTGATATCAGCACCATTTAAAAGTCTGATTACTCACAAAACCAATAACATTTTGACTCCCCGGTAATGGACCAGTAGATTAGAAAATTTAGATTACATTTAACTGCCTGTAGATTCTCATTAAAACGCCACCAACTAGTTAGAAACAATAGGTAATTAAGAGTGTAATGAAGCGCGCTACGGTTAGCACACGTCGGCTGTATGCTAACTCTTTTGGGACCCAGCCTTACTTTGCACTTATCCTGCAGCAAAGCCATAGTGCCGTCTCATTTGGGCAATACGACATATTTAATTAGATTAATGAATTTCAGTGGCGTCTCCTTCGGGGTTGGCGGTGCTCCTCGTGGTGACAGAATAACAACAGATTATATATTAGAGGAGACCCAGAGATCTGTAGGCGCCAGGCAGGATGGTCCCATGACAGCGCGGCAATGCTGACAGTTTGGGTGGATCCTGTCTCAAGTTCATTCCCTGTTAAATTGTCAAATGCAAATAATGATAAGTAAATGTACTGGGTGATTAAACTCTTATCCAAAACTTCAGATTTGATTTAATAAACTGAGCAACACTGAATAAAACATGACGAAACGAACAGAAACAAGACAACACAACTCAGAAACAAGACAACAAAACTCAGAAACAAGACAACACAACTCAGAAACAAGACAACAAAACTCAGAAACAAGACAACAAAACTCAGAAACAAGACAACAAAATTCAGAAACAAAACAACAAAACTCAGAAACAAGACAACAAAACTCAGAAACAAAACAACAAAACTCAGAAACAAAACAACAAAACTCAGAAACAAGACAACAAAACTCTAGTCTAAGTGTGCCTAACTTTTTTTTTTTTTTTTAAAAAAGATTAATAATTATAATGACTTTATTCTA
>JAVQKC010190954.1:0-17378 GCA_036025475.1 Philypnodon macrostomus | reverse complement strand
AATAGCAGAAGTGGGGTACGGAAAGGAGTACTGGAAAAGGGAACTAGTGAATCCCTAACAAATGAGTTTACATATGACCTCCTGACTGGAGTCTACTATAAGCATGATGTTGTGTAAGCATGTCATCCTATCAGTACCTGTGTGCAAATGTTGAAACTGATCCCGCAATTCATTTTTGAGTTATTGCTAGGATCTGCGGACTGACGTGATTCCATAATGTCGTCGTTTCACGGATATAATTAATATACAACACACACACTTGTTACTAGCTTTAAGCAGGCTAGCTTTGAAAAGGCAATGCCTGACCAAATGTATACCAATTATACTTCTAAAAAAAAAATTGTTTTAACAAATGTCCAACATGCCTACAAAGAAGGATACTCTACATGTACAGCGTTAACACAAATGACTGATGATGATAGAGAAGTGGACAGTCAAAAGATATGTGGGGTAGTCCTTATAGACTTTGTTTTTAGAAAAACTTGAGCAGTATTGTTTTCAACCATCAGCATTAATATTGATGAGGAGTTGCTTGCCAGATACATCACAGAGTGTGTATGTTAATGGTAGTTTCAAACCTTGTCAGTGGACAGTGAAATTCCACAGGGCAGCTGCCTTGGTCCTCTTGTATCTTCACAAAGGATCTACCATTACTTAAACATGCTAAATTAACAATGTACGCAGATGATATAACTGTTTATGCATCTGCAAAATCAATATCTCACTTGACATCAATTTTAAAAAATGAATTAAAAATGTGTTTCTATAGATAACCAATTAATATTGAATAAGTCAAACACAAAAAGTGTTTAAACAAGTCTCTCAAATATGACCCAAAGTTAAATTTAATAAATAACACACTCTTTTAACAGAAGCTAAGCTTTTTAAAACTCCAAAGTCTACTGTTTTCTTTGTTCAATTTGAGAACAATTTATATTGTCATGGCTATGCTACTAGACATGCAGCTGAAGGACGGTTTTTAATAGGTTTAGTTTATTTACTTTCAGAGCAATGAAAAGAATAGAACTCTTTGCCAATAATTCTTGTACAGATTTGACAAAAGTCTGTTTTTAGGAGCAACTTAACTATAAATGAAATGTTTTCTTTAACTGTAAATGTTATTGTAACTTATTACAAAAAGTATTTAACTTTCCTCTTATATTAATTTTCATCAATTATCTTATTGATACTGTAGCTGTTATATTTGTCATCTGTCAAATATTCTGATAAATTTTCATTATATAAAAAATTGTGTTTTTAACAATGGACCCCAGGAAGAGTAGCTGACCTTAAAGCACAGCTAATGGGGATCCTAATAATAAACAATAAACAAGAGTACATGAAATAAATAACATAAAATCTATTTCCCAGTGATCTTTTGTATTTTGAAAATCATTTTTACCGATTGTCTAATCTCATTTGTTTGTAAAACATAAATTATTGGATTCAACATAGGAGGCAAAATAGAAGTTAGTGATACATTTATAATTCGAATATTTGGATGAATTGTTCCTCCAAAAACATAGACAGAAATTATTGGTAAGTAGTAAATTGCCACTAATGAGAGATGACCTGTGCATGTTTTTAAAGCCTTGATTCGCTCTTGGGCAGTGGATATATTTGACAGGCTATAGCCAATATAGAAGTAACTTGCTAAAATAAATACCAGTGGTATCCAAAGTATTAATACTGGGTACAAACCACCTACAACCCGGCTGGGGGTTACGTCATTACAGGCGATTCGATAAATCGGACCATGATCACAGTAATAGCTTTTTATAACCACAGATTCACAAAAGGACAGTCTAGTTAGAAGACCAGCTGCTACCAATACTAAAAGACAGATGCTCAACCATAAAGAGCCAATGAGAGAAAACATGAATTTGAAGGTAACCCTGACATGATATTTGAGTGGATCAGCAATAGCTATCAGTCTATCAATGCTCAGTGCCACCAGGTTGAAAGACTGCATTGAAAATAAAAAAAAGCTGAAAAACATATACGTCAAACAGTCATTATAGGAAATGTGGTTATTGTTAAAAAAGAATGTGTCAATAACTTTAGGCACTAGAGCACAGCTACTACATAGATCACCCAGTGCCAAACTAAACACTGCTATGTATTTAGGAGTTTTGAGACGATGATCCAAGATTATTACAGTCATTACACAAATGTTGCCCACCACAGACACAATATAAATAGTAAAAAGAAAGGCATAATAATAATTTACATTAGGAATATCAATTAAACCAGATATGATAAAATAAGGAGGATGCACAAATGTAATGTTTTTCCCAAGTGCAGAGTTAAACAACTCCATAAAGAGTCCGGTCTTTAGTGTCTGTTGTGCGTCATGTGTCTTCACTGACACTCCACTCTCTTTTATCCTTGTTAAAACAGAGGCCAGTGCCAGTCCTACCCAATTTGGCGCTCTAGGCAAGATTTTAACTGGCACCCCTCTTTATTTCAATTAATTTATCCAACAATTTAATTTATCCTTGTTAAAACAGAGGCCAGTGCCAGTCCTACCCAATTTGGCGCTCTAGGCAAGATTTTAACTGGCACCCCTCTTATTTCAATTAATTTATCCAACAAAAAATGTAATCGTACACTCGGACAAATTACACTTTCTGTACTTTCTGTAATAGTAGTAAGCCTTGATAATAATACGTAAAGTACCAATGGTAATCCCAATAATAATGCCCAAGCCTCATCATAGCTTAAACACTGGGAGAAAGAAATCTGAATCATTATTCAATGGGCATTTGGTAGTCTATGTGCCGTTTGCTTTTTATGCATCAATTACTACACACTGGGTACTACTTTAGAAAATATAAATAAAATTGTGCTAATAATGTAGAAGAAAAAATCGGCTAAACTGGAGCCTGCTGTCGTATGGATAAAGCCACATAAACCCATGAGTCTGTTGTGTTTGACCCTCTGAGATCTGCTTCACTCATTCCTTTCTTACTTCTTCTTGCTTCTTTGTCTGTAGACGTCTGCGCAGGTGTGTCTGTAGATGTCTGCGCAGGTGTGTCTGTAAGACATCTGTGCAGGTGTGTCTGTAGACGTCTGCCCAGGTGCGTCTGTAGACATGTAGACATCTGCGCAGGTGTCTCTAGATGTCTGCGCAGGTGTCTGTAGACGTCTGCGCACGTGCGTCTGTAGATGTCTGCAAAGGTGCATCTGTAGACGTCTGAGCAGGTGTGTTTGTAGACGTTTGCGCAGGTGCGTCTGTAGACGTCTGCGCAGGTGCATCTGTAGACGTCTGTGCAGTTGCGTCTGTAGACGTCTGCGCAGGTGCGTCTGTAGACGTCCTAAGTTATAGCATACTAAAACGCTTTTTAGTTTATTTTATTTAAGCAGGTTTTCTAAAACAAGCAGACAGTAGGCCTATGCACTGCTCGTCATTAACAGCCGTGGCTGAGCAAGGAGATAAAGGTGAGGTGCACTGCAAAATGAAACTGGCCACCTCTGAGTGCTTTGATCCCGGGGTCGAGCACCCGTGGCTTGTGGAGGATATGTGAAGAACAATATGTGCTTTTATGAGTCTCCAAACATCAGAAGAGTCCCCAATAACGTTAGAAAGTGTCACTGGATTTGTAGTTAATAGATTTTGACAAAACGCACAGATTTAGTGAGAATGTTGTCAGGTTGTCATCCCTGCTGGAGTATGCGTCATATTTTGAATTTTTTTCTGGAGGGGTGTCCAGTCCCACAGAAGGTTCTATTTACAATGTTTATTTTAGGTGTGTATATAGGGGAAATTTGCTACCTTGGCGGAGGTCTGCACTCTCCGAGTGCTTTCTAGTTAGAACATGTATTTATTCCCATCTTTACTGAAGTCATCTGTGGCGTTCCCAAAGTGGGTTCTTCACTCTTGGTTGGTAGGTATAAAAAATCTGAACGTTATGTTGTAACCCAAAACAGTGTAAGTTGGTGTATTTGTTCTTTTGCACTTTTGGTTAAGGTTATGTCACTGGCTGAGGAGACATAAAAAAAATCTGAGTAGTGAAATTATTTTCTGGAAAAAAACAATGTGTTTTTCTAATAACAAAAGCACTTAAAATGCATTTACATACAGTAGGCTTATTTTTGCCCTGAGAACATTTGCATTTTGCAACTTCTTCAAGGGATAGGGTGTTCCGGGGCTTTCTTCACATTATTTTGGGGGTCCTGGTCTTAAAAGTTTGGGAACCCCTGGTCTAGAGCATAGTTCTAATAAAAAAAATAGAATATCATGGGACATAAATTCCTACCTGGCTTATATAAAGAATAAAGTAGAATTTGAATGTTCTTTTTATATGTTCTATTAATAATGGTAAGTAATGACATTTTAATCTTCTTTAATCTTAAAGATGCATATGGAAACATGAACAAATTAAAATTCTCTAGTCACTGCTTATGATAAAATTAATTTCTTATTTATTAGTATTATTTAACATGCAAAAGTTAAGCACATTTCTGCTTTTTAGAAATATTTCTTGAACTTGACGCTTTCTTTCATCAATGTGTGAAGCACTAGATACTCACATTGCACATTGTTTGCAATGACCTTGTTTATTGTTTACATACATCTCTTACTGTGATGCCCTCTGAGGCAACTTTGTTGAGATATAGAACCAAAAAAACAAAATTTAATTGAATTAGTATAATTTGACAAATATGTGACACTGACCACATTCTTTTCTAAAACACAATGTCTTAAAGAAATAATGTATTTTGTCTCTTCAGTTACAGCAGCTTTGTTACTGAAACTTAATTTATTTAGTAAAACATAAATGAAAGGGTTAACATTAGAGGTACAAGAGCTGTCAATAAGATGCCTATAACCTCAAGCATTCATGGGAATTTTTTATCCAAAGTGAAACACAAAAATACACTTTAACTTGAGGCCAGGATCTGCACCCAAATAATGTACTATATTGAACTAAAGGGTAAACTAGAAATTGAGAAGCAAGTCTATACTTTAGCACAATGATTCTCAACTGGGACCCAAAGTGAGTTGTAGAGATTAATGATAGTTTCAATGTTTAGATTTTAAATGCTCAGATTTGAAAAACTAAAAAATACATATATATAAATGCATATATATATAAATACAGGGGACGTAAAATGTCTGCAACCACCTAAATAATTAGGTGAGGGAAACCCAAATTCAGACTATACACTTTACAACAGATTACATTTCCACTAATTAATATTTACATACAATCACGTTTACATATATTCCTGACTGCTACTTTAGATTTTCTCATCAACAGTCGTTTCACCGACTCTTTGATTTCCTGAGTTTGCAGCACGTAAATAATTGGGTTCAGCATTGGAGGAAAGACTGAGGTCATGGAGAGGTTTATAATCCTGGCATTTGGTTGAATTTTTTCCATTAGGGTGAATGTAATTAACAATGGTATGAAGTAAATAGCCACTAATAATAGGTGAGCAATGCAGGTCTTAAATGCCTTGAGTCCTTCTCGCACTGTGGCCACTTTAGCCAATGTTAAAGCAATGTATAGGTAGCTGAACAAGATGAAAGAAAGTGGTAGCCAAAAAATGATCACAGGATACAAACAGCTCAGGACGTAATTTGGGTAATGGTCATTGCACGAGAGTCTATAGATTTGGCCATGGTCACAAAAATAGCTGTTAATAACTACAGACTGACAGAAAGAAAGTCTTGTAATGAGGCCAACTGCAATAAGCACAGCAACGATGACAAAAACCCAAAAAAATCCTATTAAACTAAGCATAAACCTGTTTGTAACTTTGACTTGATAATGCAGTGGGTAGATTATAGCAACAAGTCGGTCGTAGGCCAAAACAACTAAGTTAAAAGACTGCACTGAGAGGCATGTGTAGCAGAAAAACAAATAGGCCATGCACTCATTGTATCGAATATATGGATGGTTAAAGAGGAAAATATCGAGGAGTTTTGGCACCAGTGCTGTGTTACCAAAAAGGTCGGCAAACGCCAAATTGAAAACCGCAATGTACTTGGGAGTCCTGAGATTATGGTCCAGGCAAATCACAGCCATTACAAAAGTGTTTCCAATCACAGAGACAATGTACACAAAAAACAGAAAGACATAGTAATGCTTTATGTTGGCAATGCCTGATAAACCGGTTATAATGAAAAACGGAGGTCGCACGAAAGTTATGTTTTTGTTAAGAGCAGGGTTGAATAGATCCATTGTAAACTTCAGAAGACAACGCAGTCGTCGTAAGGCTGGTCTGAAATGTGGTGGTGTCTGATTACTTGTCTTAAGTAGGTGAGCTTTTGAAGCCACAGCAGACCCCCGTTGACGTCACTGTGGGCACAAACTCATGTGTGATGTTTTGATTCAAGGCATTAATCAAACTTAATTCTTAAAATAAAAAAGTTTAATCGCAGGCAATTTTAATGATCGCAATTAGAAAATCGCAAAGGCTACAGTTTATTAGACATCTATCCTCTACACACTCTCTTGAAAGTCATTCTTGTGGAAGTTTAAAACCTCATATTGTAGTTTTCTTTCAAGTGTTAATGTTTCCAGACAAAATGTGCTGTGAAGTTTGAACTGCATTTTGGTTTTAAAAACAACTTTGCAAATCTAATCACAATCACAATCTCTTTAAAAAAAAAAGAAAATTGCAAATAGATATTTTTTCAATTGTCTGCAGCTCTAGTTCAGACAAATTAAATCCTGATTAGTATTACTTTACATATTGCTTTTTGGTATTTCTATATGAAAATTATAAATTGAATGTTATGTGTAGACTGGTAAACTTTTCCAAGAACATCCAAAGGGGGTTATTATCATTAAATAGAATACAGATTTAAGTGGCTTGTTTCAGATTTATTAGTTCTGAAGGATAGTTTTAGCTGCTTAGCCTTATGTGACAGATTTTTTTCATTATATACTTGTTTCATCTTTGAGCACAGTAAAATACACTACAATAAATAAGGCACTTGTTTAACATAATGTCAAAAGGGTGAAAAGGGCCTGCATTTTTTTTTTATTTTAGAAAAGTGTCCATGAGAACTAAACTTCCCAAAATCATCCAATTATCACCAATTATATCTATATTAATAGTAATTTCAGGTTAAATGTAGAAAGCACAGGGTAAAGACAATTTGGTGGAAAATTAAACTCCTCCATTCTTAATCGGTGAGTTGTGCCCAAAATGGATCACAGCACAAAAAATGAATTAAAAAATATTAACTGAGACTGGGGTTGAGGGGACATTAACCAAAAATACCCAAAAAAAAGTGTAATCTCTTGTATAAAAGAAAAAAAATCTATATTTTTTCAATTGTCTGCAGCTCTAGTTCAGACCAGTTAATTCCTGAGTAGTATTACTTTACATATTGCTTTTTGGTATTTCTATATGAAAATAATAAATTGAATGCTATCATTGGTAAACTTTTCCAGGAACATCTATAGGGGGTTGTTATCATAGATTATTATTGGGTATTATCGTAAATGGAATACAGATTTAAATGGCTTGTTGATGTTTCAGATTTATTTGGTTTGAAGGATAGCTTTAGCTGCTATTTTCATCTTGTTTGCAGATATCAAATCATTAAAGCTACAAACTATCGTACTTAGAACAAGCTTATCAAATTTCATTGAGAAATCAAAACGCATACAACTATCAAGCAGCTTTCTGGGCCTGCCTTTCACGAAAACGTATTTCACTGGTGCTGTGCTTTAAAAATAAAACAAGCATAACTCTTGATGATACCAAGAATATAGTCTCACCACATTCTTGGCATTATCAAGACTAAGTCTAGTCCATTTGAAAATATTTACTTGAATATCTTTACTGTAACAATGGTCTGTCTTTTCAGTTTGATGAGTTTTTTCACAGAGTCCTTGATTTCTTGCGTCTGCAGCACATAAATGATGGGATTCAACAGCGGAGGTACCATCGACGTCAAAGACAAATTTATAATCCTAGCATTCGGATCTATGGCTGAACTCATGGTAAAAGTGGTCAAAACTGGTACAAAGTATATTGCCACTAACAAAATATGAGATGTACACGTTTTCAGGGCTTTTACTCTTTCTTTCATTGTGGCTATTTGGACTAATGCGACGCCAATACGAATGTAACTTGCTACTATAAATACAAGTGGAAGCCAGAGAATAAGCACAGGTGTAACAACCCAATAACCCTGTTTGGCGTTGTGTCATTGCAACCTAGTTTGTACAGCTGGCCATGGTCGCAAAAATAGCTTTTTATAACCAAAGAATCACAAAAGGAAAGTCTTGTAAGGAGGCCGACGGTAATAAGCATAACAAGAGTGACAAAAAGCCAGAAAAAGGCAATCAAACCGGACATAAACTTGTATGAAATTTTTATGTGATAGTGCAGTGGGGAAATGATAGCAATTAGTCGGTCATAGGATAATGCCACTAGATTCAGAGACTCCATGGAAAGGCAAAGATAGCAAAAAAACAAAAACACCATACATTCATTGTAAGAAATATGGTCATGATTGAATAAGAAAAGGTCTAGGAGCTTTGGCACCAGTGCACAGCTCTGAATCACATCTGTGAAGGCAAGGCTAAAAACCGCAATGTATTTCGGAGTCCGAAGATTATGGTCCAAGTGAATAAGCACCATCACAAACATATTTCCCATCACAGAGAAAATAAACACAAAAAAAAGAAACACATAATAATATTTAACATTTGGGATGCCAGTAAATCCATTTATGATGAAATAGGCAGGACGCACAAAAGTAATGTTTTTGCCCAGAGCCGAGTTAAATAAGTCCATTATAAAACTGTTCAACTGTTTCTCAGTGAATGCCTAATGTTAGCGTTACACTGTGGTAAGACCTTATTTAAGCTCATCAGTGGGACCAGTACAAGATGGATGTTTGTGAGTCTGTAAAACTACTAATCTCGAGAGAATCCAGCTTGCAACTTCCTGAAATCACAACAACTGGCTATAACTAATGAATAAAATAAAAACAGAAGACAGAATCATGACCCGAAGATGAACTGTTTTGTTATATAGTAAACTTTTTGTTACAGCCTTTTTTCCTAACGTTTACCAAATAGTTTTAATTAGGGCTGTTAAAATTTTTTTTATTTTTTCAAATTGACATATCAAAATCAATTCACAAAACAATTAATTTGGGGCGCTATTAAGATTGGTTAATGAAGAAGTACATCAGCACAACAGTTCGCGGGCGAGCGAACTTCAAAGGCCGCCCGTACGCTCTCCGTGATCGGACCTCACGGCTCACTCTCCCTCTGTCTGAAACAACTCCTCTCCAAACAGACACAAAACCAGCACAAAAGCCTTGTTCTCTTCTGAGTTTGTGCAGTAATGTGCATTAGCAGGGAGGCTGGCAGCTTCCTGTTTTTTCTGGGTCTAAAAGAATGCACGTGTAGCTGCAAGCGGCTATGATCGGCCCACTCTCTGTTGTTGCATTTTTGGTGTTAAGGCAATGTTGTGTTGCACTGTAGAAATTATGTTTACAGAGAAGACTTTGCAGCAGCAAAGAACTAATATATATATATATATATATATTTACCATTAACACAGTAAGGATTTGGTTCATGCACCAGACATAATGGCGTAAGCTTCAAACCATAAAATGATCACTTATTTTTCTACAAACACACATACGTGTTTTCAAAGTTTCACAAGTTTTGTATCGGGACTCACAACTATGTGTCCAAATCAAAACTTTGATAGTTGTAGTATTGTTTTTCAGTTGACGCTCTCAGGAGTGAGTTGTGAGCTGCTCCCAGATGAAGCAATGATAACTGTGTTTAATGAGGCTCTTAATGAGCTGTTTTTTCACTGTAGATGTTGACACAGCACTTACAGTTACAGTCACATAAATACACTGTTCAAAACTGCAGGGGATTGATGACATAATGACAAGGATGAAAACTAAAACTATGTGTTAAGTATGTGTTAAATTACTACCAGTGAACTCTAAACATGTCGTTCACGACTGGTCTGATTGTGGTGCCCATTTCAATTGATAACCTAATCCATTTATTGTGACACATTTTTACAGAATCTATATCTATCTATATCCATCTATCTAGCTATATATATAAATATATATATAAAATTACACTAATACTATTCAACCTAATGTACTTTGGATTAATTTCTGACACACCATTTGGGAACTACTTTCAAAAGGGTAACTATATAACCATAATACACAATAAATAAACAAACCTGGTCCAAATATAAGTCATGCTGAGGTCCAAAAATCCACTCTGATAACTCACAGATGAGACAGACTGTAATTCTGAAAATTACTTACATTTTCATTTTATGTAGAAATAACTGCAATTACCTATCTATTGTGTGCCCCCCTAATGTATTACATTTAGACAGTCCATGGTAATTCAATTAGCAAGTGGAGAATATAAAGGTAGTTACATCTCCAAGCACACACCAATACACCTTTGGGAGCTCTTATTGGGGTACTGAGACCAAATTAATGAAATTTGCTCCCTGAGTACAACAGCCAAAGGACCTCCCCAATGGAAACTATCTGTGAAAGTAACCTACAGGTTTACTCACAGGTGTTCATAGTCAATATTGGGCCAGTCACTTTGAAAAGTACTAGTCAGAATCATACTAATAAGCATTCTTCAGTCAAGTTTAACTAGAAATGTGCTCAAGTAAATAGCTTGAATATTATTAGGGGTGTAATGGTACACAAAAAACACAGTTCGGTTTGGTACAAAAAAGTAGACAAAATAAATACCAACTAAACATTAACAGTTTTTCAGGTTAAATATAAGTGACCTGTCCTCTGTGTCTTTAATGCTGCTGGTAATTATTATGTGTTTGAGCTGTATTTGATCTGTATTTGATCTGTTAAACTGTTGATGTGCTGCTGTAGTGATACTGCAGCAGCTTTTACCAGTAGACTACAGTCCTCAATAGCATCCAGAAAAAACCCTAAATATTATATTCCATCACTTCTTGCTAATATCTCACTTCAATGAGCCAAAAACTACTGAATGCTTTATATTTCTACATTCTGCACATTGCTGAATGTGAGACTGATTGTGTCGCTTGACCTTGGCCGTTGTTCAGGGTGTCCCTTGCCTAAGGCCCTAGGTTACTGAAATAAGCTCCAGTCAAAGGAACTGATATTCTCAATCTGTTGTGATTTTGACACTTTTTTTATTCTGACTGTCATAAAAGTTACAAGACAAAAGTTTAACAAGAAGAGCTAAAGAAAAGTTTCAGTTTGTCAAAGCTCACTCAGAATTGTGTGATGTTTACCGTTTGATATGTCTCTCGAGAGACGCTGAATCTGTTTTTCTGCAGATGTCTCGTGAGGGGTGTGTGACCTAACAGTTACAGAACACTGTAATTGTTCCTGAGGGAATAAGGCTCCTCTTACACTGTATTCTACACAAAGTTACTAAGTTATTGCAAAGTGTTAGAATAAATGGTTAGTGTTATAACTTAAACAACACTAGAAGGGATTTTCTTACTTACTGCTAGTGCTCTGGTCTGCCTTCAGATGTTATCCTCCATCGGTCCATTGTAGATCTGTAGACTGTGACTTTCAGTTGACACTGAGAATAAAAAACAAAAATGAAAAGCTCATAATATTCTGTTGATGCTCACAATGTTAACCACAATCTAATTTTAAAACTAAATTACAATTAATGTAATCGAGAAAAATGTGTTATATTATTTTACTTAAAGCGATTTATAATGATTATTTTGAAAATATCGTTTTAGTTGGCTCAGTGCTTAATGTGTCAAGCCACAGGTAGAGGAACATAGAGGGTAGCTTGTTCCCTCATCATTGAGAACGAACTAAATGTAAGGGAACGTGTTATGAATATGAACTAATTTGTTAAATAAAAGTTTATGTCGTTAGTAGGACTTTTTGTGCATGTTAATTATCTCTATGTAATTTTAATTATCTTCTGGTTAAAAATAAATAAACCAAAAATATTGACACGCCACAAAATGTCAAACAGTGAAAAAGGTGGGTGAACAGGGGGATCCAGGCAAAAAGATGTTCTCCCTCAAATTAAGCACTGAATATACTGCAACATGTGCAACAAGAGTAGACAAAATCTTGGCCAATAGCCAGAAAAAATTGTACAGATGTACAGCTGTTTTAATTATGCTACAAAACGTATGCTTTACATATACATATATATACACATATACACATATATATACATACATACACATACATATATACATATATACATATATATATATATATATATATACAGTACCAGTCAAAGGTTTGGACACATTTTGATTTACCAGCAGTTTAACAAATTAGAATAAAATAATTGTGTATATTTGTGATGTTGTTAAGCTCCAATGACTTTTAAAAGTTGCATTCTGAAAAATGGCACCATACTGAAACTAAAAGTTCAAATGTATTATTGAACATGGTACTGACATAAACAACTGTAATTTCAAAGATTCCATAGGAATTTTTCATTTACAAGAAAGAAAATCCAGAAAATACTGTACTGTACATATATAGATATAGATATATATATATATATAGGTATAGATGTAGATATAGATGTATAGATATAGATATAGATATAGATATAGATATAGTTTTTTCTGGCTTTCTATTTAAAAGTCCTGTTGCTGCCCGAATAGCAAAAATGACACTACAATTTACTTTAGGCCTTCTCACGTAGTTCTTTCTTTATGGGGGATTTATATTGAACACTTGTCTTGGTTTCAGCGGAGTTCCCTCCCTATAATTTACTAAAAAATAAGACAAGTATTAAATGTGTTCAAAGTTTACCTTGGTTACCGTGTTGGTCACGTAGTGTTGCGCATCGCTAACGCAGATCAGAAACAAACTTGGCGCCACTCTGGATGTTTTGGTTCTTTTCTTTGGTTTAAACTCCACAGTCGCACGCTGCTGCCCTCTAGTGTTTGCTACATAATTGTGTCTGTATGTATGTGAATTTGAAAGTAAATGTTGGTGATACTTGAAAAATATATTTAGAATAATTAATCATTTAGTTGATTACTAAAAAAACAAATAGTCCGTATACTATATATATAATATATAACCGTTTGCATCTTGTATCCTAACCACCCTACAACACTCTATCACCATTAAAATATTCCGCTATCAAGCAAGCAAAAAAAAAACTGTTATAAAAATTTGCGGAGAAATAAGCCTATATAAGGAGGATAAAATATATTTTAAAGTAGTTTCGTATATAGTTTTGGTCTGTAGCAGCACTTAGCTAGTACCACCCCCTCGTGGCCTGGTCCTGTCAGTCCACGCGCTCAGCACACCAGACAGAAGCTTGGCCACACTGCGATACTCACTGCGCTCTCTCACTACTTCGTCCAATGCTGTAGAAATATATATAAACATAAAATAGGCAACATTTTAGCTTTTGCGTTGGGCTTTGTCCTTGGAAACATTATGGAGCACATGTCGTCTCCAGTGCGTATACGAAGCAACAAGAAAGGTAAGGCTCACTGTTGGATCAACTGTTTATTCAAATGAATTGTTGGAAAGGCCTCAGTGGAAAACTCTACACTGATCTATGTGTCGAGATCTGTGTATCACTCACCCCTTGGGGCATTTTACATGTTAAATGTTGTTTGTTTGATCTCAGTATCAAAGTTGCTTGTCAATTGTTTTCATGCATACCTTTCTCTCATTAACAAGCTGCTACTCTTTCAGAAAAGGAGGTAGGATGCTACAGTACTTTTGTATATTCATGTATGTAGCTTGTGTGTGTTTTAGATTTTTATAACTCCAACCCCCCACTAGACTGGAGCATTAGTTGTCTGGGTTAAGCCTGCTGCAAAGCCTTGTGGGTAAATACAGCTGACAGATGGAGGCAAGGCCAAAGGAACCTGGATAAGGTCAACAATATGGGCTTTAGGGACTGTTTACTATATTATGTTAGATACAAATCAAATATTAAAAGATGTATAGTTTTTGTCAAATCAAGGCAAACAATGATGAAATGTTCTAAATAAGAAAATGCACGTTATGTAGAAAAGTAGGCAATACACAATACACACATACAGCATAATAAAATAAACAGTTGACATGAAACTTTCAATGGAGTTTTGTAAGTGCTTTTGCCAGAAAGTCTACTCAGTACGCACACAATGTAAACAGATGGATGCAGTAATGGTATAATGAGATCACAAATCTGGGCTAATCAGAAAGAGTCAACAAGAGCGACATGTCTTTACACTGGCCTCTAGATGCCTACTATTGTCTGTTTTAGAGATTCATAGTATAGGCCCAGTCTTGTCTCTATGTCTAGTTTGCAATGACTGTTTGAACTGTATTAATATTACACTATTACAGTACATTTGTGTTTTGAATAGTAACAAAATACTATTCACTGTTACTTCTGAACACTTCCTTACTTCATACCAGTCTTTGCAGGATTAACCATACATCCATGTAGGGTTTTAGATTGGTCTGAATTTAGATTAGTTGTTGTTTGTGTCTGTGAATTGTAATTCCTCAAAAGTATATTTCTTCTTGCCACAGTTGGCCAGTCTGTCCATTGCAAACCGGGAAGATGCCCAGTTCCCTTTCGCCATGAGAGACCTGCCTCCATCTTGTCTTTCTGAGCCGATATCCCCCAATCAGTCCTCAGCCATCAACTATGGGGCTGAGGCGACTAACGGCAGGCACCCCAGCCTGCCTGGGACGCCCAGTCTGGTGCGGCCCATTCCCTGTATCCCCAGTGGGTCTCCGGTGGTCCCACGCAGGCCTAGTCGTTCTGGGTCAGACACAGAGTTTTGTCCCGGACTTAGACGAAAGCCCGTTTCTCAGGGGTCTCTGGACTCGCCCTTGAGCCCTGCCTCACGACCTCGCAGCCCGTGGGGACGCTTTGACCCTTATGACTCTCCAGAGGTTAGTAGTATGATGTGGAAATTCTGTTCCTTGTGCCTTAATTTTTGAAAATATTATTTACATTTTTAGTTTATCTTTTGAAAATATCTAAATCTGTTTATTATCTTTTTATTTTTTGCCAGATTACCACAAAATGAAACCAATAATCTGTAGTGTCATTTTGCTCTTTACTGTTTACTGTGATTCCCCACTTGTATTTATTAACATAAAAAGTAATTGCCTTAAATATCATAGTAAATATGGGTCTGTAAAAACTGTGGTACAGGTGAAACCAGTGCTTGGAGATATAGTAAAAATATAATCTCACAATTTTAATTGACTTTATATTTTTTGTCTTATACAGAAGACTGCAGCGTCTTCACTGGCATTGTTACAGTTAAAAATAACAGATCATAAATGAATGCACTGTAGCACACCCGTATGGGACGTTTTCACTCTCAAATATATACTACTTACAAAAACGTTAGGGATTTTTGTCTTTTGGGCAAACATTGGGGGAAGTGGAAAATATAGTAGGAGTTATATTTCAGCAAAAAAGGTGTGGTTTTTAAGTAGAACCAGGTGATAGATCGTTATGTATTATATGTCATTTGAGGACCATTCTGTAAATTCACCGGATCTATCCCTAACTGTTTGTGAGATAAAGTCTTATATTATAGGTTCAGATAAGTTACATCATTTTACAGTGCAAATGTATGCTGCCTTTTGAGTATCTGGCCGTGATTCCCTTAGTCTTTTTTAAAGTTTCATTGTACACTCTACTATACGTACAGTATATCTGTTTCAGAAGTGACTAATACATATTTTGTATGCGTGTATAAATGTGTTTTTCTGTGCAGGATCAAGACAGAGAGTTTGTGGGCTTTGCTACACTTCCAAACCAGGTTCACAGGAAGACAGTGAAGAAAGGATTTACATTTACTGTGATGGTGGCTGGTAGGCACATACATACATACATACAAACATACATACATACATACATGCATACATACATACATACAGTACATACATACATACATGCATGCATACATACATACATACATACATACATACATACATACAGTACATACATACATACATACAGTACATACATACATACATACATACATACATACATACATACATGCATACATACATACATACATACATACATACAGTACATACATTCATACATACATACATAATATTACATTTTCCATGAGCCTTACAAAAGTAATACAGTTTAATAATAATATTACCTTCATCTTTTGGCCTATTTACCTTTAGGTGAGTCTGGCCTGGGTAAATCCACGCTTATCAACAGCCTGTTCCTCACAGATCTTTATAGAGACAGAAAGGTCCCTAATGCAGAAGGTAGGCTGTTCTAGTTATATCATTTATAATATAGTATATAAAATGATGTGCTGTACGTATCTCCAGAACGAATAAGTCAAACAGTGGACATTGTAAAACACACTGTAAGCATAGAAGAAAAGGGGGTCAAGTTGAGGCTGACCATCATAGACACACCAGGATTTGGAGATGCCATCAATAACTCAGACAGGTGAGAGCGTTCATAAAATGCATACTTTATATCACTTTGACTTTGAGTATCTAGACTTAATGCTTACTCATGACCTTAGTTGGAAGCACATTGAAGACTACATTGACCAGCAGTTTGAGCAGTACTTCAGAGATGAGAGCGGTCTGAACAGGAGAAACATACAAGACAACAGAGTCCACTGCTGCCTCTACTTCATCTCCCCATACGGTCATGGGTATGTCTATAACACATCTATAGTTTTGTCAACCATTTGACTCTTTCATGCTGTTGGCCATTACTTTATTACTTTATAATTACTCTCAATATTAGGAATAATGGGGGGTATTTTTTCTCAGATAAAAGTACTACTAATTTTGACACAAATTATGTGTATTTTTTTTTCACCAGGCTTCGTCCTCTGGATGTCCAGTGCATGAAAGCCTTGCATGAAAAGGTGAACATTGTCCCTGTCCTGGCCAAAGCTGACACACTCACAGCAACAGAAAGGCACATAAAAAAGACCAAGGTATGGCATTGAACAGTTGATACGAAATAATGAAATAACTTTGGAATAATCACCAAAGTAATATGAACCATTACGCTTTGAATTCAGTGTGTTTTTGTCCTTATACCTTAGATCCAAGAGGAGATCAAGCAGTTTGGCATCAACATCTACCAGTTTCCCGAGTATGACTCTGATGAAGACGATGATTTTAAAAGACAAGACCAGATCCTCAAGGTTTGGTCATACTATATTATTATTATGTATATTAAAGCTGCACTATCTGATTTCTTTGTCGGCAAAGATAATTATTTAGTTATTAGTAAAACATAACAGAAGTCATCTGAGAAAGAATGTGACTCTGAGGTCACCTGTGAGCTGTGCTATAACGGTTTTTGTTTTAGAGCGAGGAAAGGAACTGTTTAACCAATCACATGCTTCCACAGGACAGGAGCGCTCTGATTGGTTGAAAC
>JAVQKC010190952.1:0-12050 GCA_036025475.1 Philypnodon macrostomus | reverse complement strand
CCCCCACCCCCGCCCCCCCCCCCCCCCCCCCCCCCCCCCCCCCCCCCCCCCCCCCCCCCCCCCCCCCCCTCGGGATTAGAGTTATTTTGTTACCTCTAAAGCCTAGAGATTTTAAAAGGAGAAAAGATGTAGAATAATATTCAAAACCGAAGATCATGTGACCCATCCCTCAATGCCACTGGGGCAACCTGTTCTTAAGCCAGGATCTTGGTCAGGATGTACCTAGCTGGAGGATTAATCTAATGTGCATGTTTTGGGTTGATGGGGGAAACCAGAGTACCCGGAGGAAACCCACCCAGACACGGGAAGAAACATGTAAACTCCACACAGAAAGGCCCTGGTGCCCAGACCCAGGACCTTCTTGCTATGAGGCAACACACTGCTCCACCTCAGTGCCACAGGTTAAATTCTGATTAGCTGTTGCTATTGAGGCCAGGGCAGGTCTAAAAGAAAACTTTGACTTACCATTTTTGGTTCTCAAGTATAACTAGACAGACTAGCATCTGTATGTAGGAATAGCAGTTACCTTATTTGCTGTTTATTTAACTACATAATGTCGCTGTGTAAATGTATAAAAGTTTATTGTTCAATCGCCAATTGTTCTTTTAAAACCCATTTGGTCCCCCCAGAATACTTAAACACACGACAATATTTATTACAAATACTTTATTGACAATGTGTGCATGGCATAGTTTTTCATGTATTTGCTAAATGGTGTCAACATGAACCAGATCTCTCCTTTGTGATCTTTTCAAATGGCCGAACCCCAGTAATGCATATATATAGAATGGAAAGTGCATATCCTGTTCCTTTTATTTTGTCCATATACACATTACACTATACATAAATAATTGCATTGTAAAAAGCACTCAAGTATTTACATGTATAATATACTTTATATCATAGAAACTTTATATTAAATCTAGATGGATACGGTAGCCTTGACTCCGCTGGGTCGTATGGGACAGGTCGGGTCAGCGTGGCACAGTTTGGGCACAGTTTGTGTTAGAAAATCCTAGCATGAAGAAACAATGAAAGGTTTGTGAACATTAAAGCTGCACTATCTGATTTTGTGACTGTTAAACTGATGTGTCTAAAAAAATAATTATTTTAATTTTGAATGATACGCTCCCCTTTCCCAATTCCTCTTCCCTCTATCACGGTCTCACACAAACTAGGAAGTACGTACACAAGCCAGGAAGTATGACAATGACATATCAGAGTTGGAGTTATCTTTCTTAATTCTTTAAAATAAAAATAGCTCTGATAAATCATATTTTTTTAATTATTTTTTTTTACTTCTGTTGTGCTGTACTCATAACTAAATAATTATCTTTGCTAAAATACAAGGACAAATAAATCAGGTAGTGCAGCTTTAAATTCACAGAACTTTTTTTACATTTTAGAATTTCAAAAATAATAGTGGCAGAGGAAGTACTTAATTATGTTACCTAAGTACAGTTAAAAAAATACTTCTTAACTTCTACTCAAGTAATTTTTTGCATTTAAAAATATTTCTAATATAATAAAGTACTATCATATGTACTTTAAAGTAAAAAAAAAAAAGTCATTTGACACAGATGGTGACATAATGTGTGTTTATGATAAAGATTTTGATTTTAATATGAAATGATATTGAAATAATGTTGGTGGAGCCTCCTCTTCATCATGTTTCTACAGAGTACTGTTGTGCGACATGCTAATAAAAATATGAAATCAATATTTAGGTATTGTATGTATCGTGAGGTCATGATAAAACCAAACACATTCTAAAATTGACTGTAAATAAGTTTTTTTTACTTTTGTTACATGTCACCACTGATATTATATATATATGTAAACTCAACTACTATTGGTCAAAACGGTAACCACAAACTCTGATTTGATGTTGCTGTAGAGGCCAGGGTGGACGGAAGTGAAATAATATGTATGATATTGCCTCCATTTCATCATAGAACAGAGTATGATAGTCAATACATTTTTATTTAACTATTATTAATTTATTTTTTACACTGTAAGTACATGCTGCAGATGAACTATTCCAATTACTTTAGTCCAAAATGGTCTGTTTTTCATTATTTATTTTTGGCTGTGCAAACTTCCCCATACTGACCCGACTCATGCTGTACCATCCCAGAGAAAACAAGGCAATGATGATGAGGATGATGATGAAGTCCACTGAGGGGGTGCTATCTGTGGTTGTTGAGTAGCACCTCGAGCCAGCACGGACATGACGTGATGAACTGTCGGGAATAACAGGGGCCCCAGCCTTTTCCAAAACTGATCTGAATACTGTGAGGGTCCCAGGGGCCCTCTTGGATCTCCGGCTTCACCCCGTGCTGTGCCATCCAGCTAGAGCGCTCATAGTCAAACACTTTTAGAGAAAATCCAGGCATCACCTTCCCCACTATCAATCCACGGGCGCCGGGCGGGTCAAGCGTGGGCGAGTGGACGAAAACCGGGTGCCGACTGCGATTGTACACCCAAACGCCATCCAACTCCTGACTTAATATAATCCCGAATCCGATTTTACTGCGATTTTGCTGCGGCCCACTGGTAACACTAGTCCCAAAATGGCCTCCGGGGTCGTCACGACGACTGTGGTAGGCGTTGGCGTGGAGCTGGGCGAGGCAGAGGCCCGTGCCCTGAGGTAGGTCGTAGAAGATGCTGAGAGCGGGTTCGTGGGCCGGGTACAGGCGCCCCACCCGGGTACGCTGCTCCCAGTATGCCACACTGCACCAATGAGAACGAAGGCTGCCGGTGGTGGACGAGCCCACAGAGGTACCAGTGTCTGTGGAGAGAGAGAGACACAGAAAGGTTTTAAACCAAGAACCACCTCAGAACATTTTTGGCTCTCCCAGTACCATTCTTGTGGACTACAAAGGACCTAAACCAGGACTAACCCCAGGATAAAACAATGGATAAATATCAATGTGCAAATAATAAATAAGGCAATAATGTAATAATAATGTAACTTATTAATGTAACTTATTACATTTTTAATTCAAGGCCTATAATGTAATAACTGACTAAAATGATTACAAAATGTTATTGGCTCAAAAACTTGATTACATTATTGGCCATTATTACATTATCGGTTTTAATAGTCCTTTATCACAAAATAATTGTCTCAGAAGGGTTCCCTTGTTCTGACTCCTTAGACCAACCATATTGGTAAGAAAAACTCATGGAGAACCAGATAATAAAGGGATCCACTCCCAGGATGAACAGGCTATGTCCAGGAATCAATGGATATAGTCAATTTACTGAAAGAGCTCATGTGTGTAGAGATGTAGAGTTTATGAGTGTAAGGGCCAATAAAATAATAATAATAATAATAATAAATGAGAGGTACGCCTGAGGGCTTTTGACATTTGTACATTTACCCAAATGTAGTCTCCCCTTTACTCCGGCCCACTTCCTATCCTCTACATGCGAGCAGATATGAGGGTTTTGTGGGTCCTGTGGCAGATCTTGTGGCATGTTTTGGGGGTGAAAACGTTCAGCTCATCCCTGCAGAAGCCCATGAACCCCCGACCCGCAGCCCTCATGCTATCAGCTCACATTATCAGCAACACAAAGTGATGCCATTATTTTGCTCCTCAGAGGATTTAAAGAGCCGTGTGCTGTGGCCTCATTCCTTTCATTTCACAGGCCCTCTTCATGCACCAGGGGCCAGGAGAGCCGCGCTTTTCCCATTAACAAGCTTTTTGGGACAAACCGGGACCCAGATTATAGGCTAAGGTGTGTTGTGTTTGCACAGCAGCCATTTTGGTCATAAAAGAGGGGGAAGGTGGTAAGCAAACAGAGGCGGGAGAAGTACTCCAAAACTCAACTTTCAAGTACTGTATAGGTTAAATATAATTAACTGCCTCCTGTAGTTGGTCAGATCTAAGTTCAGCAGCTGTATGTGTCCAAAGAATGAGGTCAGCTGATTACCTGAATATACTGAATGACCAGGTTATTCCATCAATGATTTTTTCTTTCCATATTCCAAGATGGCAATGCCAGGATTCATTGGGCTCAATTTGTGAAAGATTATGGCATTTTCACATTGGCCACCACAGAGTCCAGACCTTAACCCCATTGAGGATTGTTGGGATGTTTTTTGTTTTGGCCTGCAGTGTATTAGTCTAGTACGAAATATGATGTCTACTATAGCACAATTACTTAATAACTAATGTAATTGTACAGCACAGACAGGAAATGCAAACTGCTCACCTGCTCCAGAGAACACATCACCCCTGTCCTCCAAAAGCCCTCAATAACCTGCAGTATATATATAGGCTATACAAAGTGCATTACTTTTTCACACTGGTGGTAATAAACCACATCTGTAGCCACAGCTGTCCAGGGGCAGACTGATGGAAATACGATAACCATACCCCACTGACCTGCTCCACTCTGAGTACAATTAGGTTCTGTACCCAGCACAGCACTAGAGCTCATTGTTCGCAACCTAGGATCAAATTACTACCACTATTACTAGTACAATAACTAGTACTGTGAGAACCAGGACTAAACAGGGTTCAGGTCTAAACCAGGACTAAACAGGGTTCAGGTCTAAACCAGGACTAAACAGGGTTCAGGTATAAACCACATTTAAATAAGGCTTATTACATGGACCCAATCAAAGTATAGTGTACATACATATAGTGTATATACAGTAAGCTTCATTAGGCCCATTCTGAAAACCTGCACTGGGGCCCCACTTACTAAGTTACGCCACTGGGTACCTGTACCACAGTTTGAGAACCCCTGCTCTAGTCTGTAGGTGGGACATGTGCTGTGGAGATGCACTGTAGTCAGTTCGTAGGCGAATACAACAATTACATAGACTGGACGCAGAGATGAGGGCCTCACACATGCAACACAAATTGGACTCCGAACAGTACAACACGGAGACACACACACACAACACACAACACACACAAAATTGCACTTCTCATTTGAGGCCCACGTGTGTCATTAGTGAATTCCAGGCTGGCAACTGCTGCGGTCTGGAGTTTTTACAGAGAGCAGCCTAGATCCACTCATTTTTCCAAACCCTTCTATCTTCTCCTGCTCACTATTTTATTTTTATTTTTTTTACTTTTTTACTTTTTTACTAGGCGTGCTTGTCCCTGTAATAAGGTAACACAAACACATCTGGAGAGAAAACACTAACAGGGCTATAACATCAGGGAGTGAAGACAGTGCAGTTCCCTGGGGCCCAGGAGGTATAGGGGGCCTCCTTGAGATGCAATATCCGTATTGCAAAACTCTAAATATATCATAACACGGACTTTAATCTAACAAAGATTTACTGTTATAATTGAAAAGACACCTTGTCACAATCTACTTATTTCAGTCATTGTTTAGTCTTAAGCTTGGGTTTTCAAGCAATTTAAGTAAATAAACTATTTACTATTTTCAGCTAACTATTCCCACTTAACTGAAAAATCTCCAAATATCAACGTCACAATATTCAACAATTTCATTCAATTGTTTTATCAGCTTGATGTATGAACTCGGGGGCCCCTCTGATAAACTGCAAAAGGGGCCCTCAATTATCAAGTTACGCCACTGACAACACACTTTATAAACCTGTGATAAAACATAAAACAAAGTAGGGGATTTTGTCAGGGTCCTTAAGGTGCTGGAAGGCTTTAAGCGCTTTTTAATTTAAGTCATTTAATTAAAAAAGTAAAGCTCAGCCAAGACGAGACGCTGCTTGTAATTTAGCCAACTGGAATAGATTACGTAAAAGGGATATTCCAGATTTTTTTCCCCTCAAAACTTGGTTGCTTGGGGAATATTACAAAACAACAAAATATTACTATTACTATTACTACACCCATTCATTCTTTTAATTAAAGTACATTTAAACAGGTTTATGTGATGCTTTGTTTTGCTATATGTTGCCAAGAGATGACTGGTATGAATTACTTAACAAAGTGTGCATATTTTATTGTCTGTTTTAATAGAAGAAACTAGACGGCCTTGAACACTTTTTCATATCGTCTGTCACTGGCTCTTACACTGCGGTACTGAGTCTTTAGCAGTTAAAATCTATGATAGGGAAATTTGAGATTAGGTTTAGTCCTGGTTCAGTCAAGTTTTGTCCAAGATTAGACCTGATTTAGACTTGATTTACTTAGATTTCTGTCAGTATTTAGTGATGGTATTTTACTGCAGTATATCCTATTTATTTTGAGAATAAGGGACAGGGTTAAGCTCATGGTGGCACTGGATGTGAAAAGTCCACAAACCACAAACAGAGATTAACATAGAAGATTGTCCCACAAATAGTGCAATATACAACACAAAATATGCCAGTATAATAGATATGCAAACTCAATTATTATTTTTACATTAGTCCCTCCCCTGGCCTCTACAGCAACATCAGAGTGTGTGGATTACCACTTTGACCAATAGTAGTGGAGTTTTTCTTTTAGTTCCTCCCCTGGCCTCTACAGAGGGCTAATTTTACGTCACTTAAGAGGGTCCGGTAGTCAATTAATCTTTTAAGCATTTTTAACTTTTTCTTTTTACTTACAGACTTTAAGACATAAAAAAATGGTTTGTTCTTATAAATGTGGTAATTTGTAGAATGCAGTCATCACTGCACAGTTTAAAATGATGTAATAATGTAATGCAGAACTCTCAATTACAAACAGCATCTTGTGATCTTCTGTTTAAGGATAGAAGACACAACACAAGCATATCTTTGGTTGGCAGGAGGAAGAAAGAACCCACAGTCACACAGAGAAGACATGTAGACTCCACTGCCAGCCACACCAAGGGCTACACCTACAAACTCCTTGCTGTAAGGATTATGTTTTCTAACTTGCAGTCAAATTGTGTGTGTATGACGCTAAATGCTGACTGCTTTCTCCACTTTGTATACTTTGAAAATGGTATGAAGACCTATAAATGGCCAATGTAAAACCACTTAAGGGTGAATCATCAGAAAGTCTCATAGAAGCGGCCTGTCGGTGGTGGGTTAAGTACAGGAAGCAATCATTGTATTACAGTAAAATGCTAAAGGTCACTGCAGACACAGGCTTTTAGGTAGTCAGTAGTTTATAGCTTCTAATTAGCAGATCCCTAATCACCTGCTATGGCCCTGGCTGGGACACTGGTTTCGGTAAGAGCACCCTTGTCCTGAGGTATTTATAGCAACATACAGTAGAGTGTCTACATTACAGACAGTAAGACAAGAAGAGCTGACCCTAGACTGGTCAAGTTTCATGTTTGATATTTTTTGTTTGTTTATCTCTATTAGTTATGTAGATGCAGCAGCCTTTAGGCTAATGATGCCTATATTGGCTAGATTTTCTGTTTTGGTTCTCAGACTTTACATACAAGGTACCACTTCAAAATTATTGTCTTTTAAGTACCATGTTGGACTAAAATGAGACAAAGCCATGACTAAACCAGGTCTAAACAAGATCTAAACCAAGTGTGAATCAGGTTTCATGACTACACAAGGTAAATTTCAGTTTGTTTTTTATACAAATAGCCACTCTGCCTTTTTTGATTGTCAATGATTCTTTGGGGCCCACTCTGAAAAACCGTGGCCCCTCATAACCGCCATCAGCCACTGCACTTGAAGGTGGTAGCACAGTAAGATCTTCAACAGAATTTGAAAGGCGGGTTCAGGCACGGGGTTATCAGTGTGTTTATGTTCGTGTGGAGGAAGTCGAAAACGTCTTGTGTATGCATTCAGTGGTACGACTACAACTCCAAGGACTGGTAGCAATTATAGAGTCCTGCAAACGTTTAAGCCAACCACCATTTAACGGCTCTGTTTACCAATTAGATAAGTAGCCTATGTTATTTCATTTCAACATCACTGTCTCTTAGTGCCAATCTCATCAAAACATTCGCACAGTCTTCACGGGCGAGAGGAGGTGGCACGATAAGGGGACGAAGAAAGATTAACCTGATGTTGATTGAGCTAATTTGAAGCACATGCCAGTTTAGAGTCACTTATTTGTCATTTTGACAACTATCTAAAGTAAAACTAAACATTTTACTATGCGAACCTATGCATTTTTAGGCTAAATTAAAACTAAGGCTAATGCTAGTTGCAAGTTAGCTTAGCAAAGCAGCAGGTTAGCTTTGCCAAAAATAACGTAATAGGCTAGTGTTATTTAATAATTATTATTTAATTAATTCATCATTTTCAGCCATTTTCATCAGTTTATTCCTGGTAGAGGTCGTGGTTTGACTGGAGTCTATCCCAACAACTATGGGCCTTTGGTATGTTGATTGTTGAAAATGGCAGTCACTTGACTAACACACAAACATACATTGACAGACATTCTCACAGTAATGCGGGGAGGACCTGCACACTCTACTCAATAAACAACAATAAACTGCGCCTGGGGTTTTACCCATTAGTTGCCCCGTTTATACAGCACAAGACTGTCTCCTTTAACTTTGCAAACTGCTATGCTAACATTTACAATTAGCCAACATTGGTCTTTTGTCTTTGATTGTTTTGATTGCTGCACATGATGAAAAGACTGTTCTGCAAACTTAATTCAGGAACAAAAGTAACTTAATTTAATTGTATGTTGAAAACTTTTCCTTTTACAGGTGAGTGTATTGTTCGTGCTAACCTTACCCTGGTTGAGAGGGAGAAAGTTTTCTTGGGGAAGAGGAAAGGTGGAAGTAGAAGAGTGAAAAAACACAGAGACAGACTGAACGAGTGAGCGGTAAAATGAGTGTGAGGGAGGGAGAGAAGCTGCCAAGCATAACCAGCGTCCTCCGTGGAAAAAAACGGCAAAGAGAATAGAGGCTGTGAGAAAGAGAGGGAGGGAGACCCCAGTCTTTCATCCATTGCCAAGGATTAGATTCCCGTCCAGTTATTAGACTCTTCCACTGCGCAGAGAGGAGTGGGTGGGATTGGGAGACAACCAACCGGGGAAACATTCAACCATTAACTATTGTCACCACCTTCTTAGCTGTTTTGTTATGATTTAAGTTGCAAAAAATGACAAAAATAGGAAGAAAGGAGAAAAAAAGGAGAAAAGAGACACCCCTCCCTAACCCCCGCAAATGGTAGGCTCTGTGTTGTTTGAGACAACTATCATTACAGGGCAACTTCAATCCAGCAAGCCACATTTAAGCTGGCGTCTGGACTATCTCTGCCATCAGAAAGCCTGCGTTATCGCCAGACATAGGCTGCACAGTGGAGCAACAACAAGGCTCTCTCACACACACACACACACACACACACACACACAAAGACACACAATCACACACATACACACCGCTTCCCTTTTCCTCTGCTCACTAAGGCAGGTCTTGTGATAGAGGCTGCAGAACTATTGCTTTTAAAATAACAAAAATGACTTATTAGTTTCTTCAATGATATTTTTTTACTTTATTTGAAAACATTTCCAAGGAAGAAATTTTGAAATTCTGTACTAGCATAAAAGTATCATTACTGGCCACATTATTAGGTAGACCGATTTACCTGCTGCTAGTAGATCTATAATAAGCTACAGCCTATCACACTGCAACAAGGCAATGGATTTAGCAATGCACTAGTACCTAAAAACGAGTACCAAAACATTGTATATATTATACATAGTATAATATTTGACTTTCAGGTGAAATTACAATGTTCCTAAAAATGCTATATACTCTACAAATGATTATCAACTGGTTTACTCAAATACTTAACTTTTTCATGAATTATACCCTAAAGTCATCTATCCCTAACTCACGTCAGGCACCAGAATGTTACCACGCATTTCAGTTAAATTCCTGGAATGACGTATCTGGAAGCACTTGTGAAAGTGACCAGCTTCCTGCATTTCTCCCTCGACTTCAAAGTCCCCAAGAAGTCTAGGAATGTCTCAGGTTATGAATACGTCACATCCGGGATCATTCATACAGTATGTGATAGTGTATTTCCTATTAATGGTTCATCGAGTTTGTTGCATTGGTTATACAATAATATGTAATATTGTATAGATAGAACCAGATGCCAGATTTTGATACTGATTGGGCTGATCGGGTGGGTAAAGTAACCAATAATTTTAACTCAAGTAAGAGTATTGTTACTTCAAAATTATATTACTCAAGTAAAAGTAAAAATACTCATCAAAAATAATTACTCTAGTAGCCATAACAACATACTGGGTGCAAAGAAACTGCATGTAAAGTCAAAAGTATATTTAATATTGTTATAATCAGACATACAAAAATTAGACAATAATGAAACAAATCCTTTGCATGTCCAAATAAAGTAAAAAATAGTAAAAACAGTCAAAAGCAATGCATTTTCAAATCTTCTCTCTTTTTCACGACATAAAGCTATACACTGATAACATACAGCGGTGGGTACTCATACTGAAGATCCAAAATTTTACCCGAGCAAAAGTGACTTCTAAATAATATTACTCAAGTAAAAGTAAAAAAACGTATTGTATATACTTTAAAACTACTCCTGTATTCAAAAAGTTACTTCTTATGTAACTGAGTAAATGTAGCACATTACTACCCATCTCTGCAGCAGATCTGACCTCACCCTATACATCTTATACTGGCCCAGACAATGCCACAAATTTGCTCAGCTTTAGTTAAAACACCCAGCTGTGTGAGGGGACTTGATTCCAGCTTTTGTTGATAGGTCCAGGAATTGCTGAGCTATTGATGCTAAAACACACCAAAGAATCTGCATTTTGACACAGATTCTACCATCAAATTCTGGCCTGCCTACAGCTCAATATAAACTATAGGTCTTTGGAATATTTTATAGGGCCCATGTAAAATCCACAATATTGAACCTGACTGAGTTGCTGGTCTCACTTTTCTCCACTCTAGTAAAAACATCTTTCACTCATAATACTTTATTTAGACCTAGTTTAGTTACTTCTAGAGGAGACTGGACGGTTTCTGTTTCATATCTATAGGAGCAGTAATTGCCGTTATTAACCACTAAACACACCATCTCATGTCATCTTGTGACAGTATGTGAACACAACCTATTTGATTAAATGTCCGATAAACTTTCACTGAGTTGTGGTGGACCTAAAAATATATGATTTATGATTTAATGCAAAGATAATGCATAAATAATTCCTTCAACCCATAACATATATTTCCTGGTTCAACATGTGCTTAGAGTCAGACAAAATGGAGTAGCATGCACCAGACAAACAGACCTACATTCAGCAGTAATCAAGGCCCATCTAGAGACAACTGTGGGAGTATTGTCCCTTGCTTCATTTTCACTAAGTGTAATTATCACAGACCTATACACAGTACGGCCTTCTGCTAACCTTTGACCAAGTGCAAAAGGTCAGTGCAAGTGAACTTAAAGCAGTAGCCTGGAGTTTTACTACAATAAGTTTGGCCGCGACAGCAATATCAAAGTGAGGGCGACCACACCACTGAAAAAGTCCACTACGATTGGTGGTATACTTAATTTAGTCCATTAGTACTGATGCTTACTGAAATTTAATGAAGAGTGGGTTGTTTTGGTCTGAAACCTGGTTTAGTCCTGGTTTAGAGCTGGTTTAGTCCTGACAGTTTGCTGAAGATTAATCCATGTTCAGACCTTTGGATTGTGATCCCGCTATGTAACCTGGTTAAGCCTTAGTTTAGTCCAGGTTTAACCCTGGTTTGGCACTAGTGCATACTGTCACTGTGTCCTTGGGCAAGAAACTTAACCCACGTTTCTTATGTATGAATTTGGTATCTTGTTGGTGTTTGGTGGTGGTCCAAGAGGCTGTAGGCGCATTATGGCTGCCACACTTCCGTCAGACTGGCCCAGGGCAGTTGTGGCTAAAGAGGTATAGCAAACCACTTCCGGATGTGACTTCATCAACTGAAAAGCATGTATAAGTTTCTCGAAAAGCACTATATAAAACCAATGTATTATTATTATTATTTTTTTTTTTTTTTTTCAGACCTGGTGATGTGATTTCAGCACCAGAACCGATCACTCACTTGCATTACCTACACCCACAATCATGAAAGCTAAAATGTTGAACTTTTATTTTCGGGACACTGTGAGTGGGGGGTGAGTGCGGGGTGTACGGGGGTGG
>JAVQKC010190927.1:0-15709 GCA_036025475.1 Philypnodon macrostomus | reverse complement strand
ATATTGCACAGGCAGATGTCCCATGGCAATCCCCCCCCCCATCATTCCCCTCATTAGGACAAAGATGACAAGTCGGACAGGGGCTTTTTCCTCAAACCCCCTCCTCTCAAACACATCTGGAGCAGCAGACACAATATGAGAGGTTGTATAGGATGTGGACGGGGTAGAGTTACCTTTCCCTCGGGGTGTAGCCCTGATATGACCCGCCAGCTACACATCTCAACAGAGCTGATATCAATGATGCACTTCTTTCATGATACGCTCAAGATTTATACAGTTTTTTTGTTTTAATGTGTAGTAGAGACGTGTTCAAAACGTACAACGATAGTTCCTTAAAGTAGGTGTCAACATCCAGAGACACTGATGCAAACATAAAATAATAGTTTGAAAGAATTCTCTAAATTTAGACTGGGTTATTGGGGATGGCAATGGTTGAGGGTTCGAATCCCCCTGGTAAACGTGCATACCATCGTTGTGTTCTTGAGCAAGACATTTAACCCACATTAAGCTTTATGAATGTATGTAGTTGTGTGTTTGGTCATTTCTAAGACTCAAAATAAGTATCAATAAGCTTGTTTTATATTAGTATTGTTGGTCATATAGGTTCATATGTTTTCTGTGTCATCAGGACAAAGAACCTCGAGGAATCATCCCTCTGGAGAACCTCAGCATCAGAGAAGTGGATGAGCCCAGAAAACCTGTGAGAGCTCTCTCCAAAACAACACCTCAATCAATATAAAACCTTTATATAATGTACTATGTATATTTTCAGAACTGCTTTGAGCTCTACAACCCCGGCCACAAGGGTCAGGTGATCAAGGCCTGCAAAACCGAAGCGGACGGGCGGGTCGTCGAGGGCAACCACGTTGTGTACAGGATATCAGCACCCACGCCCGAGGAGAAGGAGGAGTGGATCAAATCTATCAAGTAAGTCTATTGAACGTGGGCGTAGCATCAGACAGTGTAGCCAGGGCAACTGAACAGGGGCCTAAACCAGATCTCAAAAAAGAATTATAGATTAGAGAACTTCAATTCAGAATTAGTTGAGTAGTGCCGCGGCGGTGGTGCAGTGGGTAGATGCTCGTTCTTCAACCGGAGGGTCGGTGGTTCGAGTCCCTGCCCGAGCACACGCTGTCAGGCCCTCCCGTGGACCCACCACCCGCGGGAGGTACCGTAAAGGGCAGTGGTCGAAGGCAGGAGTTCCCTGCTTAGACTGCTGCCTCGGCGACCCGGTTTCGGACAAGCGGAAGAAAATGGATGGATGGATAGATGAGTAGTTTTTTTCTTCTAAGATAAATGATCTGCCAGTGGAATAAGATGCTCCTATTTATATAATTAACTTAAATTAAGAAAAATATCATGTTAAAAATTCAGTCAAATATTCTATGCTTAATACATAATTACCGGTAAATAAATCTAAACTCTTCAACTCAATTGAGGATTAATATTCAGAATTTCAGTAATTGTAACTTCCTCCTTACGCTTCTAAACTAGCTCCAAAATAGGTCTAAACCAGGTCTATTTTAGGTATAAATCAGGTCTAAATAAGCTCTAAACCAGGACAAAATCAAGACTATGAAATCCAGTGCTGGGGTCCTTGGACACACACAACATTACGCCTGTTAGCGTGGATCCATTAACACGGAGGGGGCACTTAGGCTAACAGCGCTCTGCTCCCAGGTGCCACGTTCTCATGTCTGACCTTGACTGAAGAATCTCACACATACAACATACAAGAGCACTGCACCAGCATGTGAGTGTTTCTCACACTCTCACACTGATAACACAGAGGTGACTTCTGCTTTGCTCGATAATCTCACTTCCTTCTGGTTAGGGTTTAGGATATGCTTTTAGCTCTGACACCCTCGCCAAGCTGTAGTCCAGAGGTATAGTCAATCTAAAACAATTTCTTATTTTATATTTTTAGTGTTGCTGTGGATTGTGGGTAACCGATCACTCCAGTTCTCCCTTAAGTGCCAACAATGATCAATTTCAGAGCTCAAAATCACATTACACTCTCCTTCCATGTTCTAATGATGTATAAAAACACACTTAGCATTGACACGCTCCGAAGTCAACGTGATTATTTTTGGTTACTGGTCTAGGTGGCAGCTTTATGCTATGTACAGTTAACCCATTAATCACTGTGGGAGATTGAAGGCAGATTGACCTTGACATGACACCCACTCGCTCATTTCACAGGATGCTAGAAGTAAGTGCAGAAGTGTGGTGCTGGTGCGGTTGTGTGTAAAGCCTCTTCCTGTTACAGTGTGTGATAAAACAGATGGTGGACATGCTTTGACTCAGCTGACTGCCCAATGCTTCATACAAACCTGCAAAACAGACCCACGCACACTGATCACCTGACTCAAGAAAACAATAGGAAACGCTACATCTTATATTATGTTATAATGTTTCCGCATCAAAACTATAGCTGTATATAGTGGGATCATTTGGGCACGTTTGAGTAATCCTGTATGCAGAGAGAGCTAAAAAATGATTTGTATTGTATTTGTAAAGTGGCCAACAGGGGGAGAGAGGGCCTTAAAGGGACATGCACCTAATCTAAGCGCTCTCTCTATTCTTTTTTTTTTTAAATAAATGTTAAGACAGAAATGCAAATCTATATTAAATTGGTTAAAAAAAGCTTAATTTAATGAATACTATGGTCTCTTTATTTAAGCTGAAAGTTCATCTTCAGTAACAGATTTATACTTTATACCCCCCTTCACTCACTTTCCATTTGACAGAACTGCACACTCTGTTGCTCACAATCTCACAGGTACAGCCGTGGTATTTGGCAAGCTCTGATCTGAAAAAGAATATTGACTTTTCTCATCTTTTTCTACGGGGACAGGGGGTCTAGAAGTTAACTGATAACATTTTAGATTGTTTTGTTGTTTGGCATGGAAGCACGGACGGATGAGAAAATGTCAAGTTTTAGCATTTTATCTGTCTTTGATTACTGTGATTACGATGGGTGAACATTACTATTCGCATCAACAGACAGATTTTCCAATACAGGGGTGTCCAAACCTTTTGTTGGGTGTCCAAACCATATTCCCGGCACACTTTTAAATTCAGTTTGTTGGAAATTCTGACACGTTATGAATGAGAAGACAGAACTATAGTAGATACATGTGTTAAAATTGCTAAAAGGCTACTTAAATACTGCTTTTTAACAATGCCAGTTTAAATTAATTATTGGAACCTGGTAATCAATATCTGCTTAGTAATGTCTTTGTTGTTCTCTTTTCACAGAGCGAGCATCAGCAGAGATCCATTCTACGACATGCTGGCCACCAGAAAAAGGAGGATAGCCAATAAAAAATGATGACCACTCAATCATTTACCTCAACCACCAACAGCAAGCCTGCAACCAGCGTAATCCCCTTGTGTTACTGGGAAACAAGAATGAACTATATCTCTTTTTTGGTTGCCTGGACTTCAGTTCTTGATTTAGAAATTGACAGAAATAGAAAGAGGACTGCTTTTACTATGAAGACAGAGTGGAGAATAACTGTGACAAGTCTGCCCTCTGCTGGACACAGGTTGACTCTGCGCCACTGGGCTAAAGAAGGATTTGGGCTTGTTTTGGTCTACTTGGTTGGAATATTTGGTTAATTTCGAGAAAGAAGCCAAACTTATATGACTTTTTAGCAACACCAATTGATTATGTCTAAAATAAGGCTGAAATGTGAATCAGCTGGTCTGATTTGTGAGCCCGTATTCCCTTATGCATACGTTATAATTTGTATTTTTTGAATAGCCATTAAGGACATTGATTTACTTTAAAATGTCTACTCAAACATCAAACATAGTCATGCCAGAATCCTCTTTTTATAAGTCATTTATATATAGACCATTCTCTCGTGTTTATTGTATTTATTTTAACCATCTTTTTAACAAAAGGCAGCCCCAGTTTTACATAATGCATGTATGGTATATAATAATGTACATATTGTTTTTTGTCCTTTGTGTTTATATAGCATGTCAGTCATATTGGCCAAAGCCTATACCCGCTCATCTTTTTAGTTTTAGAATAGTTCACAGTAGTGGAATAGTCTTCTAAAACTGTGATTATACAAACATGAGGGTGTCCATGTGTCCAGCAAGGACACAAGAGTAAATCATCATCGCTTCATTGAGACCAACTTCAAACTGGGTTTTCTCAAAATGTGAACACTTTTTTTTTAACTGAGATCAAGAAACAGGAAAACCTTCCTATTTATGTTTAAGGTTAAAGCAGCCTGGTCTCCCTTTGAGTACTATGAATACTATGAAGGCTTTTAATATTAAAAAGTATAAACGTAAAAGCTGTATGTCTCCCTGTTATATTGGTGAGAAAACCGCAACCCACTAAATAGACCGGGTCTTTGGTTTTCTGAATAGGAAACAGTGTATAAACAGTATATTAATATCACTGCATATGCACATGTACAGTATCTGAATTATTTAACTCGATAATGGGTTGATAGTTCATCAAAACTCTTGAATACAATCTATCCATTCAATATAAAACAAAGGCAAAACCTCTGACAAATCTTCAGTTGTATCAGCATTTTCATTCATATTAATGCAGTTTGTCAACAAAATCAAAGACCCACAACAAATTACAATTTCTGATGTTTATGAATTGTATTTTTAAGGCTTTAACCTTATCCAAGTAGAAATCCTGACATGCCAAACAAAGGTAGAAACATTTCCCAACTAGAAAGTTGAAAACAGCAAACAAAAAGCATCCTCATCATACTCGTAATTTCCAGAAATAGTCAAAATGTTTATCTAAAACAAGACAAAAAAATCAAACTACAGATAATCCTGATACAGGACTGTTACATATAAAAATAACTGATAGTACAGTTCAAATTAAATTCACAGTATTCCTTATGACGCTAAATAACAGAAACTGTATTTTTCATTAATAAGCAAATGTGTGGTCCACAGCCATAGCAAACAATAATGCTTCTCTTCTTAATGTTTAAAAGAACAGACCTCTGTGAGGGGAAAATAAAACTGTTTTAGACTTTTAGACTTCCAAAGGCTGAAGATCATGTCTGTCCAGGGTTAACATGGAAGTATCTGTCACAAAGCCTCAGCACTTGTCTCGTCTCAGTTTGACCTCTACTGCGTTCTGTAGTTATAGTGATTTCACATGTTCCTCTCGTTCACATTGCCCTTTGCCTCTCGTGAAGAGGTTGGATGCATGAAAGATGTGTTTTCAAGTCCTGAGTACCACTGAGCAGCAGCTGAGGTGTTTAAGCTCTGGCCTTTTTTGTGTTTTCTGTGTAAGTATATATTATTCATGTCTTTAAAATGTGTCATCGGAGATCATAGTTTAACCCTAGTTTGGGAAATGACAGGGAGTAAATCAACACCTTTAAACAAAAATTATTTAACATTTAAAACACTATAGTTGTGGTAAAAATACAATTGCCAGTGAAGCAGCACCAAGTCCAAAAATGTTGATGCCATTCATCCGCTGTTAAAAGTTTGAAAGTCTGAAATAACAAAGAACATGTTCATTTTTGTTGTTGTAGCTGCATTATTAAACATGCGTTTATAAGAGGCCCACCTACAGTCTATGGTATTGTACAGTTGGAGAATCCATGGGAGTCACCACTGTTTCGGCTGTAGCCATTTCCTGCAAAATTAAATGTTAAGACTCCAGAAGCTCTTTACAGCCTCGAGGACAGTCTTTCAAACGTTTTACCTGCGCATCCGTTCAGAGGGTGGGGAGCTGAACCGTTTGTGGGAGAGTGAAAGGGTGAGAGAGGATGGTCATACTCGGAGCGTCGGCGTTTCTCTGGTGAACAGCCAATGTTTTTGTTGTCCTTGTTGTCATAGTGACGTTGTTTGCGACTCTCTCTCTCTTCACTGTCATGTCTCCTTTTCTTCTTCCTTTTTGTTTCAGAGGCTCTGTCTAAGTCCACATCTGAGCTTCTGTAAATAGCCAGTAGACATGTTAAATAATAATAAGATAATAAGAACTTGAATGTTGAAGGAGGCACTCACCCACTGTCACGGCGCCGGTCTTTATCTCTTGATCTATTTTTCTTTTTGCTCTTCTTGTGTTTTTTACTGTGGCTGCCCTCACGGCTGTCGTCCCTCTCCTTGCTGACAGGGACATAGGTCCGTTTATAATTTTGTTCATCTCTGTTTGAAGCAGTAGCAGATAAGGAGCACATCGCTCTGACCGGTGAGCCCTTGGATCGAGAAGAGTTTTCTGTCCCATTGGTAAAAGCACTGTCCTCTTTAGCAGCGTAGTAGTCCCTGTCTCTGCCACTGCTCTTGTCCTTCATCCCACGGGCGTCTCGACTGTTGTGCCTCTTCCAGCGACTGTGAGAGTCCTCTCTGGAGTTGGAGTAACCGTATTTCCGATCGCGGTCCCAGTGGTGGTGGTAGTGCGAGTGGTGATAATGGTGAGCGCACCTGTCGCGGTCGCGCTCTCTCGGATGATAAGTCCTCTCCCAGCGTCGGTCAGAGTCCATTTCCCTGTATCGATCCCTGTAAGAGCGGTGGTCTCTGTAGTCCCGCCTGGACCTGCTGCGGTCCCCTTCACTCTCTCGCTCAGGACTACGGTCTCTGTAATACTTGTCTCTGCTCCTCTCGGAGGAGTGCACTCTCTCTCTGGAGCCCGGTCTCTCATGGTTTCCTCTCGAGCTGGGCTTGTGCTGCTGCTCTTTAGCAGCTGTGCGTGCTTCAGACACCACTAGGGGACCGTTGGTGTGCAGTATATCCTTGGCTTCCTCCCCAGCCTTGTGTGAAGGAGCCCCAGTGGAGCCCTGCGTGTCGTCAGGAGCAGAGGCCACAGACTTACTGTGATGAGCAGAGGAGGAGGTGCTTTCTCTGGGTGAATCTGAATGACTCTTGGTGGCGGCAGGTTCAGAACTTTTATTATGTTGAAACAGAGGTTCAGACACAGTTTTAACCCCTGTCTCAGAAGTGGAGAAGTGGACGCTTTCACCAGCAGCAGGATACATACTTTTAACAGCACTGGTCTGTGTGGGGCCATTGTGCATCTCTTTACTGTGAGAAAAAAATATATAAAATGATTAAGTTTTATAAATAAATGAGTGCACAACTGAGCATTTATGCTGATGGAGTTTACCTCATTCGACTGAGATCTTGATCTATTCCATTAGTATCCATACTTCCAACAGAGGACGAACTGCTCGGATTACTCTCCGACATCTAAGCATCAAACAGGAAACGTCACTAACTATGAAGTAATATAAACATGAAATTGAACGTGCATAAAGTATACCTGATTGGAGCTTCCCTGCCCATTGACTTTGCGGTGCCCATTATGGTGGCCATTTTGGTTAGAGATACTGTACTGGGCTCCATTTAGTCCATTGCCATTATGATGTACTTCCCCATTTGTGTCACTTAAACCAGCATCCGAATTCTTCCCATCTTTGTGTTTCCCGTTGACGTGAGTCTTGCCATTATCCAAAGAGCTGCTGTTCTCCTGGTCCGATTCCTCAGACGACTCTTGGCTGTACGGCACCAAGAAAGACGCCCCATTCCCTCCGTTTTGGTGTTCTGCATTGGTACGAGATGTGCCGTTCACATGACCGAGCTGACGTGGAATGAAGCGAACGTCTGGCGTGACATCTGAGGTAGACTGTGAGGATGAGGAGGAGCAGGCGGCAGAGGAGGACGGCTGGCTGTAAGAGGCTGAAGAAGTCATGGTGCGAGTGAGTTTGCCTTGTCCAATAGAGAATGAAAGTTTCTGGCGTTTATCGTGGTCTGGGATCACTGTGGGCCGGCTGATGGAGTGAGAGAGGGAGGAGGAGCTTCCCAGGCCACTGCTGCTCGTGCTGGGCTTTGAACTGGAATTGTCCCTTAGAGACCCATTCCCATTGACAAGGGAACTCTGTTGAAGCAAATAAAACAATGCTGTGTTATAAATCTAACAACTCTAATAACTTACATCAATACAAGAGACTATAGCGGCTCCCCTAGTCCTTTTCTCCCCCATAGACTAAAAACCAGCTGGAAAATAATTAACAGATTGTTGTAGTCTCACACCAAAGTCTCAAAAGAAAACTCTGGGAACACTGACACTACTGCAGTACCTTATTCATGTGTGGGGGCAGCTGCGGACCTATGAAGCCCACATTGTTGTTATGGACGGTGCTGTTGATGCGTGGTATTACAACAGGGCGTGGTGACGACTGACCGGGGATGCCTGCATTATGGTTCATGTGGTTGTAATCAGCAGCTTTTTTTACATCTGTGGTCCTAGAGACAGTAGAAATGCGATTAGTTAAGGTAAAATTGATATTATATATTATATATATTATTATTACTATTTCACATTCAAATCAATTCAAATTGTTGCTAGCTACACAAATAAGGCTGTGACTTCTCCGCTATGGGTTTTCTAAGCTTTATGATCAATTTAAGTTTAGACCTGGTTATATGTTAGACCTATTACAATCTGATTGCAAAAAAATTAAATGTGACATAATATTTACTTACTTGATGTAAAAAAGGACATAGGCCTGCTGGTTTAAGACAGACCTGATATCACTGACTGACACAGAGGAGTCATTCATTTGATACCACTGTCCGTTACTTGCCTGAAAAACAAAATATTATTGGATCACACTAATACTGTGTTTTTTCAAACACACTGATTGTTTGTATTAATATCGTACCTTAACATAGCAGAAGTAATGTCCGGCATGACAGCTGAATCCAGAATGGACCAGTACAGCGTACAGCCCATAGCCCTGAGACTCTCCCTGGGACTGAGACATGAAGGGACGCAGATCCAGATACTCAGAATATTTTACATCCTGTTGATGTCACACAAAACATACTTATTCTCAATGTGATCGTGCTTCTCTACTTTCCCCCTCACTGAACATTACACCACGCATCAGTACCTTTGTGATCTTTCCTCCAGTGAAGTTAGCAAAGCGTTTGAGGGAAAGGGTGAGCACATTGGGGTTGCGGTGGATGGTAAATCTCTTTGAGGCTGTCACCATTTTTTTGCACCTGTGGAGAATGTTTATTCATGAGGACATTGTTTTATTTCCTTTCATTATGTCTTTAAGTTATCATCTTACTTGGTGCATTTGTAGGCATTTTCCCCATCCAGCTGTTCTGGCTTAACAAACTGCTCTAGAGCCTTGGAGACACTGAAGGCCGTCTATATCAGAAAGAAAAAACACTTGAAACTGCTCTTTTGAATGCTAATCAGATATTACAGCTGACACATAAACATACTACCTTGATTTCCAGAGGGATATCCAAAAAAGGGTCGAAGGTGTCTGAAACTGCTTTGCAGTTTAAACATTTTACTGTAAAAAAAAAAAAACACAGTAAAAAAACTTTTCTTTTAAAAATGTATGAACAGTATACATCGATATATATTTGATAGAAGTTAGGACGGTTACCTCTGGACCTTAGATACCCGCCAAACACTTGATGGATGAAAGTAGTTGCCTGCGTTTGCCTGTCCAATCTGTCACAGACACGATCACACGTCATAATAGTGAAGTACACAGACACGATCACACGTCATAATAGTGAAGTATTATTATTTTCTAACATGGTTTCCACAGTGTACTGAATAAACCTACTTAGTTCCAGGTAAGCAGGACTTTTGCATAGCATCCACTGTGTATCGCAGAAACTCATGAGCATCCTCCTGGCTTCCATAGCGGAAGTGCTTAGCAATTCCTTTAAAACAACAAAAAGTTTGTTTTACACTGAAAAGCCAGCAGTTATCAATTACAAAATAGTACTGACACTGTAGTACTCCAGACACTGTGTTCTCAGTCCTCATATCTTATGTCAAGTAAAGGATGGCAGATGGGCTAGTATATGACACTTGTGTTGCTTACTTACTTTTAAGCTCATTGAGCACACCAATAGGCTTAATAACATTCCCCGAGTTTGCAAAAACCTGAATGATGTGGTTTTGCATGGTACACATCATACAGAAGCCTGGCTCATGACCTGAAGCACAAACAAGAGATAGTGATAAGTAACAGAACAATATTATGTTATGTTAATATTATGAGGAAGTTCTGAATGAGGAAGGTAACATACATATTTTGGAGTGCTCCCGTGTAAGCATGTAGTTGGTAAATGGAGGCGTGTAGGTTAGACACTGCAGGGCTGAGTTGAGGAAGCAGGTGTTTCCCATGTTCTGCAGGCCTGCCCCGATTCGATGAACCTGGGTCCATTTGAGGTTGAGTCGCTCAGGAGAAAACAGAACCTTCTGGGGCATGTCTATGCCATCACCACTGCCTATAACTGACACAGACACAAGAACACTGAACTAAAGCATCAGGCAGTTTACTTTCTATTCTATTATTATTCTGTCACTAAACAGGTCAGACAGCACTAACTCAAGTGCTTGATTAGGACAGAGTACTGTAGCTATAGAAGTGTTCAGCACTATAAAAATATGTAAACATAAGTATTTTAACACAAAAACATCTCACCTCACAAAGTCAACACAAGTAACCTAAATGAGCTAATGTAGTACTATTAGTACTCTTGAATCAGAGTGATTACTCTAACAACTGAAGGAGGCTGTGTAGTATCTACAGCCCCCTGTTTTTACCTTGCTCTTTGGGCCGCTCCACAGACGTGCCATTGTACACAGCAGCTCCGGGCATGGGGCCCAGGCAGCCTCCAGGAGCCTTGAGTCTGGGGGACTCAGTGGGTCCCATTGCCCAGCTGCTGGAACAGCTGCCGTCCATGCCCACGTCTCCACTGGTGAACGGGGAGCGCTTACACCCGACTGACTCGTAGTCAGACTGCTCCGAGGATCTGTCAACTATGGTCATTGTTCATTGCTGTAAAGGCATATTAATACGTTAGCCAAAGGCAAAAATGTGCCGCAACACATTTGCATATAATAAGACATAACTGTATTAATTGTAAAAATAATACCAGCTTGTCACTGTGATAAAAAATACTTAATATATTTGATAGATTAAATGTCTTCAGAAACATTGAGGTGTGTTGATGTTGATATATATAAAAATCTAAATCATAATATGCGCACAAAGACATAGGGAATGATGTAAGATTTGCTGGTGTTTTTAAAACTAGGTTCAAACACCTAAATAAACGTAGATAGATGTTCTAAAAATATATATTCCCATGCATTTTGTAATAAGCCTAGTAAATTGTGTTTTGGTTGAACTTTGAGAGCATGACCCTCGCTGGCGGCAGATTGGGGAATGGTCGGAAGCACGTTTACAGCAGCTGTTCCCTCCCACCTGCTTCAGCACACTCAGCTCACAGTGGCTAACAGGCGGCGGGTAGGCCTTTAACACGCAGTCTCAAAAACCATTGGAAAGGCTGGATGAAATCGCCTTAAGTCGCAGTTAGAAACTAAAGCGTGCTCTTATCGGTTTGTTTTCCGGTCCAAACTGGAACCAGAGAGTTCCTGAAAGGCTAACCACCTGAAAACCCGGAGCTCCATGGAAACAGCGGACGTAACAGAGCTACAGACTCAGCTAACCGCGCACGCAGGGGCACGATGCTAGCGTTAGCCACTGTCGGTGACTACTGAGAGACAAAGCGGGGTGAAAGGCGATCATTTTATAAATTATAGAGACACGGTTTAACCCCTCGCTTGAACGAGACTGCAGTAAAGTTGTGATGACCCGAGTAACGGGGCATATAGTAAGATTTAAAAGGAGGGGCTCCACACCGGTGGTTGTGCCTAGTGTGCGCTGATCTATCCGACATGACAGAGAACCGGTGTAAGGCTACTACAGCGGCTCCCGGCCTCCCAGGCCAACTAAAATGTAGCCGATGTCCAGTTAAGTTCTCACTAAACCATAGAGGCAGCCATACACTCACCTGTTATTTGTTATAAATGCCTTAATATCAGTTGTAATTCCATTGCTTATTTCTAGCGGGTGTCCGGCGGTGAACAATGACGTAGCTAATTGCCCCACGGGTACATCCGGGTACCTGAGATGAAACGAGCTCTCTGATTGGCTCGTTCAGCCGCGTCCTCGTGTGAAACGTGTTTCATATACTCCACATACTCCACACCGACCTTTGTGTACAGTATGTAACAATTATAAATGTGTTGTAAGAGCTGATTATTATTGTTTTCATTGTTTAAGCCATAACAGTATATCTCTTTATTAACACAACAAAACAGGCTCAGCATGATTATGAAACATGTGTGTCCCATTTCCTATGCACATATGGTTAACTTTTTATTGAATAAAATAAATAGTCCCTTTTATACACAGTTCACAATCAGAAAACATTCACTCCAGTGATAGAAAAGTTCCTATTTTACAGCTTGCAGTTAACAGAACATGTTTAAAGTCTATTGAGAGTGAGAAAAATGAACTGTAACCTTTGAGTTTTGAAGCTCACTGATCTGTCGTCTTAGCTGCATAATTTCTTTCTCTTGCTCTTCCACATGTTTCTGCAAACCATGGATCACCTGTTAAGGAGAAAACCAGTTGATGCACATGATGTTGGTTTTAGAAGAATTATTAATGTTTTGTGTTCAGTTTGAAGGCTTCTGTGCACTTCCGTTCCACACCAAAGTACCAATAAACATTTTCTTACCATGTCTTTACTACAAAAGAGGCCGCTATGCAGAAACTCCGTCGCAGTGGGCCGTACACTTGGATCTTTATCCGTCAGATTCATTATATTCTTCGCCAGCGCTGGCCATCTCTGGCAAAAAGAGTCTGCGATTTTTCCATCTCGAAGATCCCCAAGGGTGTGTACTCGCTCCATTTCAGTGCCAAAGGGCTGAAATAGCTCAAATGCCAGGATACCTACACTGTACATGTCTGACTGCAAAAAGACAAACAAAAAATACATACTGTGATTTTATGTGGACTGTTTTTTTATAAACTGCACTTGCTTACCTTTGAATCATAATGTGAACCCTTCAATTGTTCTGGCGCCGCATACACAAACGTGCCCACACCTGTGGTATGTGAGGACTCTACAAAACATGTCAAATAAAAAAATAGCAGTGAGTATGACACTAGCTTTGTCTTAAAACTTAAAAATAAAACTTTACCACTGTTGGGAGAGCCTGTGTTTTTATGTCCATCCAGAATTAGATCTCCACAAGCCAATCCAAAGTCCCCAATCCTTACATGACAGTCATGGCCATGGAGGAAAATGTTTCTAGGCTGAAAGAAATATTATTAAATCAACAACCTGAATTAAATGCATACACGATGTCTATTTTAAATATAGACCCACATATAATAATAGATTGTAGCGTGCACTCGATCTCTCAGGGTAAATGGGCCATGGTAATTTTAATAAACACCTAAACTAAACTACAAAAGTGAATATGGTGTAAAAGAATGTAGCTGCACTGTATCCCATAAACTATTGAGTAAAAACAGAAGCTTACATATTATATTAAATATAAGATAACTGGGGGTCTGTGATAAAAGATTTGATCGGAATGTAAAAATAAATGTAAAGAAACTGCTAATCTGGAATGATCATTGAATCACGATACAGTGCATTCATTTATGCTCTGCTCTTGCTGAACAGTGTTCATATTAATAAAAATGAGAAATTAGAAATAAAGGTGTTATGATCATTGGAACATTGGATTGGATGTAACTTTAATTTGAAGTTTGAAAAGGTTTAATGAAGACACTAATATGTTTTTATTTTATTGATTTATTTATTACAGGGCAGTGCATATTATTAAACATTTCTATCAATATGCCAGAGTTAGCCAAAAGGCTAACAGTATATCTTCTATAATAGCAGTAGTCTTCTGTGTAAAAGAAAAAATATATAATGTTTACTCAAATTGTGATAAAATTGTGATTTTATGTTTTTACCATATCGCCCACCCCTAGATAACTGTATTTGTATTCTGTATTTTAAAGGGTGTTGTCAATCCCCATAATTGGCCTCTCACAAGAAGTTATCAGTAGAACCAGGAAGGCTGAAGACACGCGACTGATGATGAAATCAGACTTGCTCAAAACACAAAGTCTAGATGTGTCTTAACAAGTGCCCTGCAATTTCTTGCCACAAATTAACTGTCATAAGAGGTCTGCCCCAACCTGAAGAACAAGCTTTTAACCATCACACACCTGAGAGAACAAACATGGCATGCAGAGAAGCCACAATGTTTAGTTATGTTGGCGAACAGCAAGGACTATGACAGTAGGAGCAATAACAATTAATTTTATATTGCCATTATGGATGAAGACACAGAAGGTATAAAAGAGCTGTCTACGATGAATGGAGGTGACTACATTGAACTATCCCATGTTACGCAAAGGAAGGTTTTCTGGAAAGTAAGTGCCATCTGATTTCTTTCATGATTTGAATATAAACAACAAACAACACGTTACACTTATGTACACATTTTTCCCTGCATGTTGGTCCTTAAAGATTAAACGCCAAACACAAATGATATAACCTGTAGAGTATACAGTAAGTTGAGAAGTCATTTTGCCTGGTCTTGTCTTGCCTCAGGCCCTTTCTACCTACCCTCTTCATCTGGCTGCAAAGCACAGAAAACTGGAGAGCATGAAGAGCTTGTTGTTAGCCGGGGCTGATCCCGAGAAAAGGTTTGCAAAAATGCTTACAAGGACACAAACCAAAAAAAGTATTGTCTGTGTCCAATAAAGGCTCCATGGTTTCTTTGTGTTACAGGGACAAACAGGGCAGAACAACACTGCATTTAGTAATTACCAGCTGGCCAAGATCCCTGACTTCTACAGAGGAGTCTTCAGATGTCTCCCCTTTCCAGGCTGTTTTGACCTGTGTGCTTGAAAAGGCAGAGGCCTGTCTTAGGCTCCTCTGTCATCATGGTGTTGACGTCAATGCCAAGGTACTATATGTTTGTTCAATGGGCGAGAGTGGTGCATTGGTGATTGGTGTTTGGTGGTGGTCGGAGGGACCAAAGGCCCAGAATGAATAATGTAATTGTAAAGCATCTTTGTGTCGTAGAAATGCTCTTGTACAGTTGTTCTCTATTCTTTTACAAAACACCATCGTATACATATACATTTTAATAAACTAAATGTCTGCAAGTCCTCCCTGTGTTACCATGGGTTCTCTCCGGGCACTCCGGCTCCCTACCACCAGTTTGACAACCACTGCTCTAGAAGTACTTTTGTCTCTGTTATTTTGCATGTGATTTCTTTCTAGGTGACAGGAGTAAATAAAGAGACAGCTCTCCACATGGCAGTATCTTATTCAGCCGTGTCTGGGGTCAAAATCCTGACCAGCTACGGAGCTCAGGTTAATGTGGTGGACAGTGCGGGAATGATGGCCCTACACAGAGCAGCAGGGACACTCAACAAGGACATCATTCTTCATTTGATCCTACAGGGAGCAGATGTCAATGCGGTACTTTAGTTTAAGCTTTTTTTTTTGTTAAATAAAAAGCTTTATTGATAGGGGGCTTTATTGAATGACATTTGGCAAACTGCAATGGATGGCATGAATATGGGTTGCACGCTCTACAGACTGAGCTAAACCTATAGGGCTGTTCTATATAGTGGTATGAAAAACGACGGTGAAGGTTGTCATTCATCCAGGTAGAGGTCATTCTGAAAGTTGAAAAAGGGCATCTGGAAATGGTAATGTGTTTTAAATGTAATGCGTTTAAATGTAATGTGTTTTAAATGTAATGTGTTTTAAATGTAATGTGTTTTAAATGTAATTTCTTCCCTCATTTCTTTAAACAAACAAAGAAAAA
>JAVQKC010190917.1:0-29266 GCA_036025475.1 Philypnodon macrostomus | reverse complement strand
ATGAAAATATCTCTGCAGCCACCGGATGGTTTTACATCATGTTTTTTGGTCCAATAGAGACCCGTAATGCATAAAAAATGGTACCAAGGGGTAAGAAAAGTGGGTTTAGCATAATATGACTCCTTTAATACAGTACAGAAGTACTGAGTACTGACCACAGATCTTGAGAGGTGCCTCCAGTTCCAGCAGAATGGGCTGGCTCAGGAAGATCTCCCTGGATTTGATGCAGAGGCCCCGGACCTCTGCCTCTGTCATCTGGACGATCTTCCCCGGGCGACATCCCCGCACTGCACACACAAAACACTCACTGTCAATGGCACATTGACATCCCGGTTTTGAAGTAAACAAAATAGAGGTGACAAACTGTCTTTCATTTTGTAAAACTGTCTCACTTTTTCTAACTGCTAAAAAAATAAAACACTTGAAGATGGACTGGACCCAGTGGAAGTGCATTTATACTGCTGCACAGAGGTGAGTACATGTAAAGGAAACACAGCAGCCAGAGCACATGGGCTACTCAAAAAACATTTTGTTAATTGTTTTATTTGTGTGTCCAGCATGGCATTGGTGATTAGACTTCAAAATCCACAAATCTAATCTGAAAACAAAAGGATATCTGTGTTAGTGCAGCTGCTTAAGCTAATACCAGATTTGAAAAGTTCTGAACCGAGACGACCAGTGCAGCATACATGTAGATGCAATCAATATTTGAAAGATTCATGACAGATATTAACGTGCCAACACAAAGTAATGTTTTTGTGATACACTTTTTGGTCCCCACCCTTTCTTGAAACCCAGACGTAAACAGACTCAGTAAAGTGTCTTGTGGGTAATTGGCTGTAGCTGCAATGGTCCTCCTGCCACGGCTCAAAAAGTGAGAAATTATTTTAGATTAAAAAATAGAAAATGCTAGACACATACACTGAATTGCGTATCTAAGTATATTGCTTCATTTCATCCACAAAGGAATGGTGTTGCAGTTCCAAGCCTTTGACGTCATAAAATGTGAACAGCACTATGAAAAGATGAGCTGCGGAGAAATCAGCCATGACAAAAAAAAATAACCATCTCAGTGGTGCCTTAAAGCTAGACGCCCACAACACATATATACTGAAGGATATGCAGCAACATGAACAGATATGTCCACTAGTTCTCATTTAAATCAGCCTTTAACACTGGGCAATTGGATTTCCCATTTGATTACGAGAACTGGAAGTAATGTACATTCTGTATTATAACTGATTAGCACACAAGGTATTGCAGTATTCAAACATTTACAATATGTGCACTGCACAAGGGAATTGTGGAGAGATGAGGCCTATCCAAGCTTCTTTGGGCATGAGGCAGGGAACACCGCTATGAAGAACCCCAATTGAAGTCAGTAAAATAGATTATAATAGTTAACCAATGAAGAATCTGAACTTCTGTGGACTGTGGCTATTCTCTGTTATTTGACCCTTCATCCCACTGTCCAAAAATATATGTATTGATCAGTTCTGACCATAGTGAATAGTTTTATCTGTGTCAGCCCAAATACTATACTAGCAAATTGTTAGTGTGTGCCCTGTCTAAAGCTCATAGTTGCATGAATAGCCACCTGTAACCTCTACGGTAATAAGCATATACAAAATGAATGAATTAATCTTCCCAATCTTCTTATATGTCTGTGTGGAATTGGTATTAAAACAGTTTTGTCAGTAGAAATTGAATTCAAATCCACTGAGACCAGCATCATGCTCAAACCTGTTACAACTATTTTGTTTTACTAACACCTCAAATGTTTGCGTTTACCATTAACAATATAATTGCAATATATCGTAAAACCATATGGTATAACAACTTACAATCATAGATGGACCACAATGTAAATGTACGGTGAACATTTAAATCCTTAGCTGGGCAATAAATCATAATCCTGATGCTATTAATGAACTGTCTGATTGTATGATGATGCAATAATTGTCTTGGTATAAGTCAATCAATCCTGATGTAAATAACTATATTTGTCAATGGTCCATTACTTACAATGTGATTTAAAAGTGAACTGAACAAAACATAGTGATGGTCACAGTTGACACTATCAGGCTCCATCAATATGAATACGTGCCAATCTCCACTGCTCTACAGCCCTCTGCCAGTGACAGGGAGATGTGAAGTGGAGAAGTAGGGCTCCTCATTCCCCGGTCAAGAACAGAGAAAAGCATTGGGCAAAGTTAATCCAGTCTGCCTCTAACACTGGACCTTTCACAGTTGGAACTTTTATAAAGATTACATTCTTAAGACATCAGAGGGGCAAAGGTTAGAGTGGAGCAATGACAATAGTTTGCAGTGGATTTAAGCTGTGTCCAGAATACGCTTTTTGTGTTTTTTGTTGTAATAACGTAGTCCATAGTCCATAATGAACTGTTCTATCAGATTTTGCTGCGCACACATAATGTTAACTTATTACTGAGGTTGTGTAATAATGGGCTATATAAATGACTTTGACTTGACTTAACTTATGGGCTGGTAATATAAATGAAGTCGTTATGGAATATCTGGAGTGCAATTTGTAGACATTTTCTTTTGTCAGTTATGCGTAACACTAGTCTATTTTATGAGCGAATACAGTTTTAAATTGGCAAGCCATCCAAGCATGAGCGGCCATCTGTCTGCTTAGAAACCCTGCTAAAAGCGCTAACAACTAATATGTACTTGTTTACTTGTTTAAGGCTAGGGCAAAAAAACAACAACCTGCAAGATGTATTACATTGTTTACTGCTGTTATACAAGGGAATTTATCTTTGTGGTCTCAGTGACTCAAAAGCGAGATCTCAAATGGGAGCAGCAAAATCACCACCTACTCTTCTCCTGAGCAGGTTGACTGCCAAAAGCAAGTCTCTAAAAACAAGCTCAAGTATTGGCAAGTATGATGCAAAAAAATGAGGCCATACTGCAAGACGCCCAGTTAATGTACATTATGCGTTGTCTGCATTACTTTACGACATGTGAGCACTGTGATCTTATAATCTACATTTTCCATTTTTAAAAAAAGTATGCAGAGGCCATACCTGTCAATATTATTATTCTATTTTACAATTATGACAGGTCCCCGCCCCTCTTCCTCACATCCATAGTTCAAATTAATAAAATAAATGGGGGATAACATACGTAGTACACCGAATTCCAAAAACGCCACTCAAGTAAAAGGCCTAGCTCAAACTAACACGATAAAAACACGCTTTACCTAAAGAATGTGACATATCAGTGCGAAAAATGTGGGCGTTCACCGCTAACTGTTTATAAACACGGCCAGAGCTAATGGTAACGGTAGCCACATTTAGCCCGAGCTGCGCGCTATCACGGGCTAGCTATACTACGGCGTCTTTTAGCTAGTGCGTTGGCGAAGCAATCTAAATAGCGCATGCACAAAACGAGTATAAGGCTCAGTTACAAAGTTCACAGTATATTATTGTCCAGCATAAGTGAATTCACCTTCCAAAAGCCGAGAGATGAGGCTGTCCACGTTCAATTCACCCTCCGCCATCTTCACACTGATGTTGCACAGAACAGACCAGGACAATTCCCCCTGAAGTCACCAGAGGGCGCTATAGCTCAGAAGGCAGCGTCACTTTCTCTCTCATGAATCTTTCATTCTCAGCAGACTGTGTCAACAACTACGGGTCTAAGTGAGGGCATACACACAAATTCACAAAAACATGACAATGGGCAATACAATTATTTATTTATGTATTTACACAAAAAACAAAAAAGACTTCTCCAAACACACTACAGCCTATATTTTATTATATTTACCTTTTCAATGTATACATCAATCCATATGATACAACAATAAATAGCCTATGGGTCATGATTTGAAGTGACTATTTTCTTATGGCATTATCCCATACTAAGCTGTTAAACCAGCTAAATCAACAATTTATTGCAATAGATTATTGCAAAAGTAATTAAAGTAATTCCAGAGTCTCTTAAAACATAGTGCCCTTCATCTCAACAGAGGCTGCTGCCTTTTTGTTTCTTTTGGCTCTACAGGAGAGGAGAAGCCAGGTGAGTACACAGCCAATTGCAAGACCCGCAGCAGCCAGCACTGGAGACAGCCACACGGGGACACTGTCTGGACACTCTGGGGTGTAAGGTGGGGCGGTGGTGTGGGCGGTGGGTACAGTGGTGGTGGTGGTTTCAGGTAGACTGTTGACTTTTGTGAAAATGTATGGATGCTCCTGAAACAGAGAAATAACACAAATACAATTTACAATACACACAGAATCAGCAAATGAATGAATCAAGCAAATTCATTTTGTCAAGAGCGACTGTACACAACTGTCTTGCCTTAGAGGGGCACTTCAGGTCATTCCTTGCATTTGTGAAATTGTTGTATGTCTGCTTCTTCCCCACTGGCTCCAGCTAGAATGCAAACATATATAACACATAGTCATTTAGGGATTTTATGCTGTAAAAATCATACAAGGAATTAACGGGCATTTTCCAAACAGAGGAATTCTCATGCATATGAATGATAATTATTCGTACCAAAATAGAATTGTAGACGTTGGTTTTTATGAGTACTTATAAACAGTTGGAAGAAAAAGACAAAGTTTATTGCATGCCATAAAACATGTGCCTGTCACTGTCTGCTTCTTCAATTATCAACTTCCCAACAGTATGTGACACTTTTATAACCTTATTTATCAATGAGCCCACTGTGTGTTCTAACCGTTTTCATTACTTGTCACTAACTGGAAAATTGATTCTAGTCTTTCCAGGACAGAAAGTATCCCAGCTTTGTTAACATGTTCATGTTAAGCATTTTAATGCTTACCAAGTTATTCCATAGAGCTGAGGCCATGCTAGAATGTCCTCGTTCACTGAAGTGAAAGCAGTCCTCTGAAAAATAAGTGACATCAGGGCGGCCGTCCTGAAAAGAGAGAAGAGCTCAGAGGGCTGCCTGATAAATGCCCCGTAAATGTTTTAATGGAGGGCTCCAGAGAGCTTACAGCATTCAGAGGGACAATGGTGTTTTTGAAAAAAGGCTGAACGACCACAGCAAAATCCCCTCTGCCATCATAGCGACGCCCATATGCTAATCTCTCTGTCTCGAGCTGAAGAAATAATAATGTTTATGGGTTTAAGGAAAGGATAATTTAGACAGTAACACATTCACACAAACCTGTAGCTCCTGATTGATTTGTTTGATTTCAGCCAACTCTGGAGAGTCATCACTTGGAGACAGGATGCATGTGCAGATAAACCTGAGGTTCAAATGAGAAACAATACCTACTAAATATTATATTACATGAATGCATCCCACACACCAAAAATATGACTTAAAATATTTCTGAAAATGACATCATTTGACACGTCTGCTGTTGTACACAAACACACCTGGATAATACTCAAAAGAGATGTTGTTTACCAGAGACATACATGCGCCATAGAAACCTACTGTTGTAAGACGCTGCAGCCCAGACTGTCTCTCTTGATTCTGCGAAGGCCTTCAATCTGAAGGATCTCCAGGATATTGACTATGACTCTAGGCACCTACAGAGCAGGCAGCTGTAGTTAAAGATGATACTCTCACACAGACAGATGCGGGTATTTTTTATTTTACCTCATTGTACAGTGTGTCGAGGCTGGTCATCAGGTGATGACTGTAGTTTTGAGGTGAGAGTGTAGCCTGTAGGGTTTCAAACAAAAGATTGTTTCCATGAACAAGATGGGAAGTGAACTGAGTTCTGTCTTTAATTATGTATCCTTAAACACACTGGTGGTTCTGGAGTCTTATAAGAGTATTTGCAGAGATAGTTCCTGTTTTAGATTTAGCTTTATCTTTATTTAAACACATTTAGACTGGCTATAATGCACATTAATCATAATGATTACAGTTTTTCATACAGTTGCATTGGTTCAGCAAATACAAACTGAGAGGCATCAATACCCTAATGTGATCAAAAAGAAAGAGAGCACAGAGGCAAAAACAAACCCTGAGCTGTCTTTAGCACAGTCTCAAAGCTCATCATCAATGAATGTGTCTCTGCTTCAAAGCACATGCTCTGTAGAGAACATGTAGAGAAATGAACTTTTAGGTTTGTTTGTTTTTGTTATAGGAACAAAAAGTCTGGCTTGTGAGCTGTCAGAGGTTCTTATAGAACAAGGCCAGGCTGTATATTGGAGGAAGTGCGGAGCTTTGAAGTGACAGAATGTGCTCAAAAGAGGGCTTTTCACAAAGCTCTATTCTTCTGCTGCAGGCCATAGCACAGTGATATCATAAGAGAGCATTGTAAACCTCTGTACTACAACTCCAAGTGTTATTATCTGTTACATAACCCGGAGAGGTCTAATTCATAAAAGGTTTAATTCATAATAGCACAACCATAACACAACTTCTAATGCTCATCACATTATAGTATATTGTTATTATTTTCTTTATCTGTCCCCATCACTAGATTTGACATAAATATGAACTAAAGTTTGATTAAACCAGGACAAAACCAGGTCCAGACCAGGATTTCCCAAAATTCATGCTCCTCTCCCAGAGGCTTGAACTGCAAAAGATCCCTGAGAACCATCAGAGCCCAAGTATCACCAGTGGAACCCATACACATACATATACCATACACAGTTTGACAACCACTGTACTGCAGATACTACAGTATACTTTACTTTATAATAATAAATAATACTATAATAATAAATAATACTCACCCTATCATTGCAGTAGCTGCACAAGTCATTGCCTCCAATAAACAGGGTCACCATCTTCCAGTCATTCTCAAAATCCACCGACTAAATGATTTGGAGATAATATTTATTCCGTTTTTCCATTTGTTATAGTCATGCAGAAGATGTTTTGAACTTACTGTGTCAGATTTCATTGCATCAATGAGACGTCTGACCTGTCTTGGGATTCCTCTGTATAAAATGAGAGATTAACAGCAGTATGAACACAGCATAGACACAACAGGCCAGGCTATTTAAGTGAAAACCAATGGCTTACGCTATCTTAGCTCCAGATACAGCCACGTTGAATTTGGTTTGCGTTGTTCCTTGTCCTTTTGACATGCCTTTGAGGTCAGGATTGAATTTTCTCAAGATGTCTAATAAAAATAAAGTACCATTTGTTCAGCCACAGTGCCATCTAGTGGAACCTATATGCAATAGTTTAAATTGGTGAAAACGCTTACTTGGTAGTGTTGTGACAGTTTCTAGAGTTTTGTCACCCCCAATGCTAGTAAACAACATGAACACAACAATGAACACCAACCTATAGCCAGTATATTTAAATGTATTCTACTTTTTGTGCACCTCCACGACACTCCTCTGTATTCAGTCCTGAGCTGGAGAAGGTTCTTTGCTTTAGCACCAAAGCCAGCCTGTAAGAAAAAAAAAATGTATCCAATGTGACCAAAAACCTCAAATAAGGGTGTCATTGTCCGTGTGTGAATGTGAAAATGCGCAATAACACACCGTGATGGAATCTCCCATAGCAGCTACTACTTTGATGTCTGCTGGTCTTAACCTGTGAACTATGAGGCTATAGATATGAGCACATGTTTACTAAGGCTCTTTAAGGTTTAATAGGTTGAGACATTACCTGAGGTAGGCACAGTTTCTGATGGAGCTGTATCGACACAGTCAAAATCACTGCCCCAGTTCTACAAAGATGCAAACGTTTATATCAGTGCAATCAGTAATATGTTTTCTGCAGTATTAGAGGTTTTGCTGTGAAGTTACCGTGGGTGGAGGAGGTGTAGGTGGAGGGCCTGCAAATGTGTAGTTGCTGTTAACAGCTGTTCTAATGAACGGAGAGGTCTGAACAAAGGAAGATTGTAAATTCTTTATAATAATATTGTACTAATGAAGTGTGCCACATTAGTATAAGATATACCTCAGGTGGACACTTCAGATCAATTTCAGATGTGAAGTCTTGAGTAAAGGTCTTGTTGCCAACTGGCTCCAGCTATAGAAATATGTTTGTCAGATTAAAATGATCATCAAAGCCTGCTAATCTGGGCAATTTTAACAAAGTGAAGAGTACCATGTTGTTCCAGAGAGAACGGGCCATGAGAGTGTGAGCTTTCTGGCTCAGATGAAAACAGTCGGGTGAGAAGTAGGACCGATCAGGCCGTCCATCCTTAAAACAAAACAAAAAAACAATGTTACATATTACTGCGCAGTAAAAGATAAAGAATAAAATAATGGAGACAGAAAACCAGCTTTTACTTCCAGTGTGGGGAGGAAGACTTCTCTAAAGAATGGCTGCAGCACCACAGTGAAGTTGTCATGTGTGTCATAGCGGCCTGAGTCGATGAGATCTCTCATAGCTTTCTACAGAGCACAAGAATTATATTGTTGATATTAAACATATATATAGATGCACCTTTTTTTTAAACCAGATTAGACTTCATTTGTTGGCATTGCAGTTTTTTGAAGATTCAGTTTATGGTATACCTGATAGGCTCTGGTGAATTGATTGACTTTCTGCAGCTCTGCTGAGCCTTCGTTAGGCTTCAGTATGCAAGGACAAACCAGTCTAAAGAGATAACAATGTTAATCAAAGACACATTGTTCTGGTTATCTGCTGATCTGATAAAAGCAAAAAACACTAACTTGACAAACCAGGTAGGACAGCCCAGAGTGCTGTCTTGGTGCACTTCTCGTAATGGTACAATATTTAATAGCTCCACCAGATTCACAATTGCTCGAGGAACCTGGAGGGATGCAGATAAACCTTTAGTTTATCCTTTTGAGGACATGGGTGGTAAAACAAACAGAAGAAAACCTACTTCCCTATGAAGAATGTCTAGAGCTTCACGTATGTGACCGATCACATTTCTGGGAGAAAAAATAATCTGTTGGAATAAAAATATTAATATATAAAAATAAATATAGATCAACTTAAATTACTATAGAATACTGATAGGACCATGGAGTTATTGTAAAATCACAGTTACTTACAGTGTCTGTGCAGAAATCACAGATGTCATTGCCTGCTACAAACATAGTGATAACTTTCCAGTCATTGTGAAAATCAATTCTCTGTGACACATGGAAATAGCGATTGTTGAGCAGTTCCATTCAGTAAAAAAAAAAGGAATTTGTCTCTTGACTTACTGGATCAGATTTCATTTTATTTACCACAATACGCACTTGTTTGACCATATCCCTACAATCAATAAAATGAGAGTTTACTCAGTATACTGTGGATGCACCTTAGCTGAAATCCTACACAATATGGCATACCTGCTCTTAGCCCCTGCCACAGCCTGGTTGAGGAAGGCCTCAGGCTTGTCCTCTTTACCTTTTCCCACTGAGAAGCCAGTCACATTGGGGTTAAACTCCTTCAGGATGTCTGTTCAGAATGGGTACACATCATGTTAAATAACTTTACTAAATCATAGCTGATTTTTGTCTTTTGTTTGTGAGAAAAACATACTTGGCAGAGTGGTGACAGTTGTAATGTTGTCATCACCACCAATGCTGAAAATTGGACATGAGTCAGTGCAAAACCTTCAAGACTTTATAAAGATATCTTTTTCAAAGTGTATTACTACACAATTATGTTGTGTCATCTTACCTCCATGACAGCCCCCTATACTCATTCATGATCAACAGAAGATTATCTGACTTTGCACCCACACCGTTGGCAGCCTGTGACAAAAAAGCTTACTATGACCTATACAACTGGTAATTATTCTGCAATGAGGCATGTATTAGGCCTAAACAATACTCACTCACCGTTAGAGAGTCACCAACAGCAGCTACCACCTTAATATCTGCAGGTCTGACTTCATGCGCTACATAACATAATCAGTATTTGGTCAAAAACTGTATATAAAATTAGAAAGCATATTAAAAGCAATGCCTTTACCTGAGATTGGTGTAGAAATAGACGGACTGCGCTCTGTGCACGGAAGCTCGGTTCCAAAAACCTGAAATTAAAGTATTATTAGTATTAGTATTTTCGGTAATGCAGAGTATAAGACCTGGGTAAAAATGAGTCCTGGGATACATTTTTGCGATGCCTAAAAATACACAATGCTTACAGGATCAATGGCTGCAGATGCTTTGCTCTGAATTCCCTGCTCTTTCTCGGCAGGTGTGTTGATCTGTGTCCGCAGGTATGGGCGATCCTGAGGAATATTCAACTACTATTCAATTTTCTGTACAACAACACGGGTCAGTTTCGGAACAGGTGTAAGTTTAATAACATGCCTCACCATTGTGGGACAGGGGATATAGATGAGAGGGCTGTCCATGACCTTTGAACTCTGGAGCTAATAGGCATAGGGTAAAGTTTAGCTGCAGTTCAATAGTTCACTGTAAATGCTCAATACACATTGTACAATTGTGCAGAAACTGAAATTGTGCAGAAACGTTTGTTCAATAGAAAAACTTATATACTTGTAGTCATATAAATGGATGTTTTATAGGTAACTAAACTGAATGCTGGAAAAGATATCTCATAGTGCATCATACATTAATCTTCACATATCTTATCTAATCTTCTCTTACAGTGATATGACTTCTCACTTTTGCCTCATGGTGTGGTGGAGGTCATTTTCAGTGTCAAACCAAATTTACTGTCCATGGTTCAACTCACCATATTGGTCCACAGCTGCATAGCAATGCTGTTTATGTCTGATACAGTGGCCCGCTAAAAACACAACCATTAAATAACGTTATGCAAGCACAATTACAGAACTGTATTTTTAGGCATCCATATTTTTCTTCATTGTTTTGAGCAGAGCAGAAGTCAGTACTTACAGAATCAAAAACAACTGGAGTAGACTGCAGCACGACGCTGAACTTGTCACTGTGCCACTTTGGGTCTTCCACCACATGACCTAATGAGCCCTGAAAGAGTTTAATCAAGGTTTTTAAATATAGCATAAAAGGAAATAAAATAGGCCGCGGCGGTGGTGCAGTGGGTAGATGCTCGCCCTTCAACCGGAGGGTCGGTGGTTCGAGACCCGGTTTTGGGCAAGCGGAAGAAAATGGATGGATGGAAGGAAATAAAATAAACATTGACGTACCTGTAGTGTTTTGAGAAGAGTTGCTCTATGCAGCCTCTGGTTTAAAGTTTGGTCTCCTAGGCACTCACAAGAACTAAACAAAAAATGTGATTGTGAATAGAAGCATACACAACTGGAGATGAGGTCCAGCACTCACCGGTCCTGCTCATAAGCTCCACTCCATACAGCCACATGAACCAGAGAGTGATCTAACTGTGAACATATACGCAAGTTGTTCATTTGAAAAAAGAAAAAGGGGTTTTAAAAAATGACCTTTTTCTGCAGAGTCAGCAGAGCTTCCTCCACTTTCTGGACAACAGCAGTGACATTGTCAGTAACCTGCAGCACAAAGCAGAAGTTAACCCTTATCAAACAGAACCATGGAGACTACTAAACGTACATGTGATGAACAGGGACACGGGGGTTTTGTTGAGATAAACAGCAACAAAAGCTTCCATGTAGGGCCCTAAAAGCAAAGATGTCGGTTAGATGGGTATCTGATTATTACTGGACATAAGTAGTAATGTGTGTTCTTCATGACATACTTGAGGCTGATTCACAACTTCTTCAAGTAGCGTTCTGTAAAACAGTTACATACTTTACTGTCACTTTTAATGGTTTATATAAAACTACAGAGAATGGGCAGGTTTATTTGCTAGTCTGGTGAACTTTCGTTACATAATTTAGATTCAGTGCATATAAATATGTCCTTCCATCGAGCTGTACCTGTCTTCGAGAGGAGTCTTCATATTTTGGGTGATGACATCAGGATTAAACATAGACAGCAGTTCTGTTTCAAACAAATGACAATGCAATGACAATGTGCAAACGGTGATTAAATCCTTGTCTGTGTAAAAGCAAGGTCAATGCCCTAAGTTTATGGCTTACGATAAGTCCGCTAAACAATAGGACTATTTTTCATTAACAGAGAGTGAAGAGCTGAAGAGTGGCTGTTATTAGCTGCACGTAGTTTAAGTCTTATAGTTGTGAAAACATCAAACACTCACCAGTTAACCTGTGAACCACTCTGGATGCTTCATCTCTAAGAAAGGTAGATACATGTGTGTACAGTCAGTAAAAGGATAATGTGTTTGTGAGTGCTGTGTTTGTGTCTTTTGCCTGTACCTGTATGAGGCTGGTACTCCCAGAGCATGCACTGATGAGATGTCACCAGGTAAGAGAGCATGAACTGAGGGCAAACATACCATTAACTAAATGCAGACACATGCCTACAAATGTACAATTGTTAACATTGGTAATGCATTTACATTAAACTATGACCCCATTGATGAATTTATTGTAAACAACCCTGCTTACCAGACAGTGACGGAGCTAAGGGAGCAGGCATTGGTGTACATAGCACTGACTTGTAGTAGTCTGTCTGTTGAACAGAGCAACAGCATTCAGAATATATCAGTGCCACTTTCCATAACATAGTTATGAATTAATACCTCTGAGCTGTCTGTTGATCTATCAGCATTCACACCTCCTGTGTGGTACAAATCGAATTATTAGAAAGAACATAATGCCAAATAGGAAGGTCTTTGTAAGTGAAGTAAAAACAGCACATTTACCCTCCCAGGAAAACAACATATCTGAATCAGAACTGGTCAACCAAAAATATAACGTTTTCATTTAGTGATTGTTACTCATTTAGTGTTTTCTGTGAATTAAATGTAGTGAATAAGCAACCCGTACGAAATTGTCAAACTTTGCTATAAATCTGTAGTTTATTTACAACTGCCTGATTTATGTTCAGATTGTACTTTACCTGTAAGCTGAGAGCAGAATGCAGCCAGGACAGCCAGAACCAGGCCAATGGATGTACTCATGATGATACTGCCACACTAGACCCTCTGTCCTCAGCCCCTCACAGAGAACCACTGTGCCCTTTCACTCTAAAGGTAAAGTACACTACACCTGAACAAGGTGTGGAGCTTATGGGAGGGCACTATTTAAAAGGCACAACACCAGTAAGACCACTTCTCATCTGCATAAGATTATGTTTTTATAATTATTTATTTATATATCATTTTAATTTGGATCACTTTAGCAGAACCTGACCCTGCAGGGGATCTTGAAAGTTAAAGTCAGTGGGATCTATGGTACAATAAAACTCATAGTGGCCAGTGTTTCCTGAACATTCAGCAATCCATATCTTAAAAGGTCCTTTGAATTAAAACCAACTAATGAATTAGATTTATTATTTGATCATTTTGATAAAAAAATCACCCAATAAAAAACTGGAACCACTCGTTGTATTGTGAGAATTATGAACTTGATAAAAGCCTAGTCTAGCCCAGGGAACGCATCTCCTCCCACTAGGGCTGCAACTAACGATTAGTTTGCTTATTGAAAATAAGAATATGATCTTTATAACTTATCTGGGAAAATAAATATAAATACAATAAATGATTAAACTGTATACTATTTTTTTATTAATCGTTTAATATTCACATAATAATAGCTGCACAAATGAGAATATATACAAATTCAAACCAGGTATGAGTTAATTAATGATTTTATTTCTTTCTTTGCTGTGCATACAAACAAAGCCAAAGATCAAATATTTTGTCTTGATATTACTTCCATAAGCGTAATGGCCAAAGATGCTCTATGTGTATGTATCTGATAAAAAATCTCATGGCCTCATTTGCAGAGGAAAAATACATACATGTAGATCATATCTTTCTTCTTTGTAGACACTGGATCTTCAAGCCATGTCTCTCATAGCAGTGCTGTTCTATGTGGTTAAAATACACTGTTATAAAAAATAAGAAATACATTTATAATTAAATTAAAAATATCAATCATCCCTACTATAGTTTTGGCCAGATGTTTTTACTGGTGGAATTGCTGATTGCAACAGATGTATGTTTTAGGGAAATTAATCTCACACACATATCCAGATCTGATCGTCAAATACTTTATAGGTTTGTCCTTAGATTGGCTTTACAGATAACTGGACCTTTGGCCTGATGCCAGTCTGATAACAGGAGTTATCGGATTACAATCAAGATACAAAGTGACACTGTGTAAAGTTGGGCTCACAAATTAGAGAACGATGTGAGAGGTGGAGGTAGCATACATCGAATGGCCTGACCAAGATCCTGGCTCATATCTGGAGATGGGTCCCCGGGCTCTGCACTGCAGCTGCACCTGAGTCCTGACAGGTTGCCCCAGCGGCATTGAGAGATGGGTCAAATGCAGAAGGCAATTTTCCCTAAAGTGTACTTTAGTCATAACCTTAACCTTAACTTACTGTATTTTATGGCTGTGCTTCTACAAACTGGGAGACACAACCAGGTGGAAACTAAGTAGAAGAAGGGTTATTTTTAATTTGTATTTTTTTTTTAAGTAATCCATATTTGTACACAATACACACAGAATACAACTTTTTACATAAGTACGTGAAGTCTCTCAAAATGTTTTCTAGAAATATTATTTACCTCATAGCTTCAACCGACAAAAATACTTTTTTCCTCTTATTATTGGCGTAGTACACTGGATGTATGGGTCTTGGAATCGTCCATGGCTATGGGTCCACATTATGGCACGCACTGCTGACCCTCAGTGGAGGAAACGTGAACTGACGCACAAGCAGCACGTACGCTACGTCAGCGGATGTTGATAGAGGCTCTCTGGAGGAACAGCTGAAAAAGAACAACAAAGCCACGACGACGACCTAACCAGCTGCGTTTAGGTAAAACACATGTACTTTCTACATCAACTTCATTGTGGTTTTGTGGAATATGATAATCAATGAAACAAAGCTTTATAGATCTGTTATGTCGATACAAAATAAGCTTTCTTCTTGCGCCTAGCTTGATATCGCTGTTTTAACGGTTGTTAGCCATTCAGGTAGCGATTTGCTAGCTGTTTTCGACGAGTTGATGAATTTACAGTTCCATAACAACTAAATACGTACCATCCGACATCAGAGAGGCATTTATTATGTTGTGTGAATATATTTTTGTTACAAAGCACTATGGTTTCGTTTAAATGCTAAAGATCAGCTGCCACTTGCTGTCAGTAGTTATCATGACAGGAACAAAAAGTGCTTTGGCAAGTTGATTAATTCAAAACAGACCATATAATAATATTTGAGTAAAATTATAAACAAAACATACTCCACCGCTTTAAGATTGACATTTCAGACCAGACCAGTACGCGAAAACTACTGAATGGATGGTCAGGAATGAGTCAAGGAACAATTGGTTAGATTTTGATAATGATCCGGAAAACTGTCTGGATCCAGGATTTTTTCACAGAATGCCAGCTGTTCAATACATAGCCAACAGGGGCTCCAATACGCCTATAAACTCTAGACGACGTCAACTTTTGGAAACAGAAAGTTCTAAATTCCGGAATGGATGCAACTGGAGGCAAGACCATAATACATTAGCCACAAAATATTGCAAATTAAGATGGTTTTGGCAAATAACAACCACTCTGCTACATGTAGGTGATGTCAGAGAGTGAATGTACCTCACATTGTATGTTTATTTAATGCACACATTAGTAACAGTTAGACTTTTGGCTGGAGGCAAAATTCCTGATTTGTAGGTTTTACTGGAAAAGGTTTTACAGAAATGTTGATGACCACAATAGTTTTTTCATTGTATGCTCAGAATGATTCTATCCCTCACGACAAATCTGACTTTTTTGTAAAGTTAACTCACTTTTGCTCCAGTCGCCTCCATTCCTGAATTTTGAACATTTCATATGACAGACATTTTATAGGATCTATACACTACAGCATTGACAGTAGTTGGCTCAAGTCCCTCCCCCACCCTTCTCACAGAAAACAAAAATGCTGTCAGTTTTTTCTCCTATAGGGCTTAGATGTCTAAATAATTTGCACCTTTACATTTTCCAGCCACCCCAAGAGAATCTCACAATGGGCCGTATCTTTTTGGACCACATTGGTGGAACGCGCCTGTTCTCTTGCGCCAACTGCGACACCATCCTAACCAATCGATCAGAGCTGATCTCCACGCGGTTCACTGGAGCCACGGGCAGAGCTTTCCTCTTCAACAAGGTATTAGCGCTGGTTCGATAGCTATTCAACAGCTTTGGCTTTGAAGAGACTATTTCCATTTACTCAGTTTGTCCAAAAGAATGGCTGCACACCGATTTTGATTCAGACTGATCAGATGTGTATAGAAAAACACACACTGTCATTGTATTATAGTAGCTTAAAGAAGTTAAGTTGGGCAAATAAATACATAAATACATTAATCTTCATATGTTGGAGAAATGTAAAGATATTGAGATGTAGCCTTTTACATGGATTTAATGGATTATTATATTATTAATGGTAGAACATTTCATGGTTGGGTGAAATTGCAATATATAGGCCTACCCTAAATGTGTAACTGTAACTAAAACTGCATACAAAGCTACCTCCTTCTACTGTGTGTCATTTGTGTGTGCAGGTAGTAAACCTCCAGTACAGTGAGGTGCAGGATCGAGTCATGCTCACGGGCCGACACATGGTGCGAGACGTCAGCTGCAAGAACTGCAACAGCAAACTGGGCTGGATCTACGAGTTTGCCACCGAGGACAGCCAGCGCTACAAGGAGGGGCGGGTCATCCTGGAGCGGGCACTGGTCCGAGAGAGTGAGGGCTTTGAGGAGCACATACCTTCAGATAACTCCTGATTCACCCCAAAATATTTTACATAGGAATAATCACTCCTATGTCCACCTTTCCCTTCACGTTCCTGCAAATGCGCTGCACACCACCGATACAAGCAGACTTTAGTGGTCAAGTGAAGCTTTAAGCCCTTCACTCATTCTCCCATCTTGGGCTGAAAATGGCCCCAAGACACTTTGCTTTGCAAGCAATTTGCTGGATGTGTTGCTAAATAGATTCCCTAGGATGCATTGGTCTAGGAATAGACGAGAACTGTGGAAATGTCTCGGAATTTTATTGGATTCATTAATTATAAAAAAGACAAGTTCATGGAAAAAAATATAAAAAGGTAAAAAAAAAATATGTTTTTAGACTTTTGCCCTTTTGGTTTAAAATACATGAGTGTCTTTTCTAATTGTGTTGTGCAACACTGCAACTATACCAGCAAAAACAAAAGTTACGTATGTAACTACAGTTCTACGAATCCTGGATGACCGCCGGAGGTGGTGCTTAAAGCACTGGGATGTTCCCTTCGCGCATGACCAGTTCGAGTAATAATAACAACAGAGTCACCTGTGACACCTGGATGACCTACAGGAGGTAATATATTCTTGTGCCATTGCAAAGTTGAATTCGATTGACTAGCTTCCACTTGGTCAAACTGTATTGCCACCATGGTCACAATTCTTTGCAATAACTAATATTTCAAGAACAATACATCTATAACTTTAATGTATTGTGCTGCCCCAGTTCCTGCCACTATAAGGCTGAATTTCTTTTTAGGGAATGGCAACCTTTGAAAAATCTTTGAAGAGACTGGATTTTGTCTCTAGTATCTAGTATTTATATTTAGTTTCTTTCTTTCATTTCATCTCAGAATGTGTTGTGAAATAAAATTTATATTGAAATTGCTTTTAAGCATTGCTTCTGTATTGTGCTTCTGTATTGTGAACTACTGCACTATTGTACAAATCACTAATCATGATATCGGCCACTTCCATGACTTTTTTACTCTCATCCAAATAAATCGCACAGAACGATGTCATTTTAAGTGTGACATGAAGAATGCTTGTACTGGGCTTTTGTGACGTGCAGTTTCTTGTGAATGCACAGACACGGGTGGTTTATTGTGTCTCATTGTTCCAGATGATAATATGTGAAATCGATTGAATTCAGTGATCATTTAGACACTGTTGTTTTCCCTCCTCTCCAACTATATTTGCAACATGTGCCTGTGGTCACTTTGATGATGTTGGAGGAGAATATATTGTCTGCCATTGTGTCTACATTGAGAAAGCCTGTAATCAAGATGACCAGTGTAGGCCTATGTAGTCAAAATAACATGAAAACAAAACATAGGAAAGTGAGACTAATATACATTTACATATACGAGTCTACGTATGTGTTGATGGTGACAGTGGTGGAACAATAATGATCTGTTTTTTGAATCAAATGTATGCTTCATATGATCTGTTGTTTATTCTTATTGACATTTATTGAGTTGTGTATTATTCTGAATGTAAGCCTGATACACAAGTGTTCCTGTAAAGCTACACATCTTTGAACATGTTTCTAAATAAACATGGAGGTAAAGCCAATCAAGCTAATATGTTTTTGTTGTTTTAATTATTTTATGTGAATTATGGCAATACAACAGTAGATAAAACTATATTTTTTTCAGGACAGTACATATTCATTTACTGAATTTCAGAATAAGGCAAAAATCACAAATAAAAAATATAATTGATTTGTGGTGGATTATCAGAGCCTGGCAGTATAAAAAAAACTGACATCACAAATCATTAAAAAACAACAGAATTTGTGTAGTGGCAGATAATCACTTTTGAGTCACATGGATACGGAACGGGCGCTGCAGAAGCTGAAGTCTTGTGCCAGCATTCACACCACCTGTGCTGCTCTGTGATCTGGAGACCAACACATGGAGCAGAGTGGGTTCAGTGCGGAGGTCTCGCAGAAACAAATATTTGCCATGGGTGGCAAGAGTGGCTCGAATACTACCAACTGTGTTGAGTCATATAACCACGTGACCAACCAATGGACCAGTACAACATGGACACTCTAGTGCTCTACCTGGCTGACTACACAATGTCCCTCGGCGCCCTGTCTCTTCTAGACAGTTTGTTCTATGTTTAAAGAGCATTGGAAGTAGACAGATGGGTAGTGACACATATATTACATATATACGTTTATATAAGTAACTGTTTTACTAAACTGTACTTCTAAATTATTATATAAATACTTTTTACACTACTTTATATAACTTCTACCTGTTTCAGCAAATCTGTCACTCTTACTTCAGATGGCCTCTAGGTGGCAGCAAAGTTCTTGATCACATTGGTGGCTATAGCATAGGTCCTGGTTTCTGAGTCTGACACGATTATCTGGGTTTAGCAGTAGAGCCTTCTACACTAACCTGCAGTATTTGAGATGTAGTATTCATTTGTCACTACCAGTCTCAGTTGATCTGTCAGATCTTGGGACCCTATTTATCTCTGAGTGTTGTATTACGACATGATCATAATTATATTTCTGGAATATCACGGCAATGTATATGGCACATTCAAAATCTCTGTCACAATGTAATTCCATGTGAATATAAGCGAGTAAAAATCTATATACCGGTAAGCATAGACTAAATATATGATGTTATTTGGGGGAAAAAGCATAAATGAGCTTTTTACTGTAGCATCCTTTTAAATAGGCTACCAATGACCATAAAAAATCATATGTCTATTTATAGATACGTGTGTACAATCTGAATTACCAATCCTGTTCTAATCCTACCTTTTCAGTGGTGCCTATGATTAGTTTCACAACCTGATTGCATTTGGTTTAAAAAAAAAAAAAAAAAAAAGCTCTGACGACACCCATAATCCGCCCACTTATGTTGCGGTGCGGCTGGAGTTATTTTTAGCACTTATCCTGGTGCAAGCTTTTCTGATGGTGTGTCATAGGCCTGGTATCACCAACAAGTCTGCTTTACTTTAGCTCACACACATCGGAATTATGGTTGTAGTCACACGCACGCGCGCACACACGCACACACACACACACATATAAACACACACACACAGCCAGATTTGAGACTTAAATAGGTCAACCTCGTACCTAATAAAGTGGCCCCAATGTTTTTTTTCTGCTTCAATATGTTCAGGAGACTGCAGATTTGACCTACTGTTGGCTTTGACCTCTGGCATCACCAAGACATTTTCGGCCATACAACTGCCGCTCATTGGATCTTTACAGACTGATGTGTGTGTGAATTTCAAAGTCACTTAATTCGTATTTTTTCGTCTGTATGTCTAATGTAACATGCGATTGAACAGGTGTACCTAATAAAGTGGCCAGCGAGCGTATGCGGTTCCTGTGTTTTGTAGTTGTGAAAGATGGCTGTTTTATGACGCCCTCAAGTGCCATTTTAAAGGCAGGCATGTCCGGACGCAATCTTATTGAAAAGCCATCTGTCCACATAGGAATAATAATTACCGGGGCCTTGGTGATCCTGTTAGGCTGAATGCAGTTGCTTGAACACAAATCTGGATGTGATACAGGGAGAGTCGTCATTTCAAAAGGTATTGAGGTTAGTATATCGCTATGGGGAGAATGCAATAAATCAATCTTGTAATTACATATCAACAAATCCTTCTGTAACAAGATTCAGGTCAGAAAAATATCGACTCCTGTAGGTTTTTGAGAAAATGGCCTGTAGAATTGAACATATAAGGCTATAATTCCCTGTCGAAAGCTGCCCTGTTAAGAGACCAAACTGGCCAAAAATCCCCAACATTCAAAAATAAAATGTTGGTCATATGGAATGTTCAAAGTTCCAGAATGGAGGCGACTGGAGCAAAAGTGAGTTAACTTTACAAAAAAAGACAGATTTGTGGTGAGGGATAGAATAATTCTGAACATACAATGAAAACAACTATTGTGGTCATCAACATTTCTGTAAGGAAAAGTAAAACCTAAAAATCATGATTTTGCCTCCAGCCAAAAGTCTAACTGTTACTAATGTGTACATTAAATAAAAACAGACAATGTGAGGTACTTTCACTAATGTGTCCTAACCAGGCTCTGACATCACCTACATGTAGCAGAGTGGTTGTCATTTGTCAAAACCATCTTAATTTACAATATTTTGTGGCAAATGCTTATTTCTCCATTGAAAATGTATTACGGTCTTGCCTCCAGTTGCTTCCATTCCAGCCCTTTATGGTACCTCCCGCGGGTGGTGGGTCCATGGGAGGGCCACCCCTATATATTCTGGTATAAAGGAAAGATACAAACTTCTTCTATCTTCAACTAACAAATTCCTGGACCCAGATGGAGTTTTGTATTCACATGACAGCTACATTTTTGATTGAAGTTGTTTGTTGGTTCCTATCTGTACAGCACAAAGCAGGGTCGAGAACTTCTGTCATTCTCTTTTTCACAAAATAAAATCTATCTTGACCAATCATATCTTTGTTTTCCAATGGGAGAAAAGCTTTATGCAATACTATTTTTCTTAAATACAACTTTTCCAACCCCTTTTTTATCAGCAAAGAACAATTATTTGATTATAATATCAAAACCATGGATTGGCACACTATCTTTTCCCCATAAAAAAAAAACTTATGCAAAAGATGTGCAATAATTGTGTTGTATATGAACTGTATCTATAGTTGCTGCTCCCAACCAATGCAATTATCTTACTCTGTTGTGGTGAAGAAAGACCTGTTCCACAAGATAAAAGTCCTGATTTATTGGCCTCCGACCTAGACTCTTCCCTGGGGAGGTGTTCTGGGAATGTACCAACAGGAGAAGGGAACATGTAGACCGGCTTGGCTTGGGAACACTTTGAGATTTAACTACAAAAGCTGAAGAACCCAGAATCTCCAGGTATCAGGGCTTCCTCCTCAACCTGGTCCTGAACAAGGAAAAGAAAATGGTATGGTGGTTTTGGGGAATAAAAGTAGGCTGTGGGTTGTAGTTTCAATATATATAAAAAAAATATATATTAATATACTTATTTAGCTCACCTAAATTTTAGGTAATATGTGCAAAATAGTTAAAAAAAATAAATATTATCATAATTTTTTTCTTTAAATAAAGGTCAGGCAGTCTTCAAGAAGAAATACAATACATTAAGTGCCTGCAGGACAATAGTTTGTACGATCTAAAGGCTTTTAATGTTTGTATTTCTTAATTTCTAATTGGATTCTCAACAGGTACCTTGGCTTGCTCCCACTGTCTAAAGACATTCATGTCTTAGGAGAACTGTTCACTCAAACTGAATAAATATGAGAGGATTTTCACTGAGAAAACTGTCTACATAAGCTTCTAAACTTGCGTGTGTCTTCTCCCAGCTGTTCTATGCCCTCTCAGCCCTTGGAGACTAATCTCATCTACCCTTGGGATGAACACAAATTTCCTTAGCACGCCACCCCCTAATGCTTAAGAATTTACAATTTATGACCAAATTAGGCTATCTCCTGGAGCCTATTGGAAGAGTTCAAAATGGAAACAAAAGGTGGTTGTATCTAATATTGAACAACTCTTTGCATCCCCCTCCTCTCCATCGTCCAATAGATCACCGTCTGCAAAGAGAAGCAAAAAAAAAAAGACTAGAAAAGCCTAATTGTGGCTGTAATTGGCCCATGATTCATTGTCCTCTCACAGCTATTTCAGTTTCTTTCCTTTTATTCCATTGCCCCGTCCCACCGGAGAACACAGAATATAGCAGCAAACTCCTCTCTCCCATACAAAGGAGTGACATCATTCTGTCAGCAGGAGAAAATAGCACGCTTTCCATTGACATCACTCCACATCCCGTTGCTATGAGACGGGCCAGTCAACACGTGTTACTATGGCGACAGCTTCACCTTCACAGCTCCTGACCTTTTTGGTTTAGATGGTAGACTGTGTGCAAAATAAGGCTAGGCTAAAGTGAGTTGTGTAACGTGAGAGTTGGTTTGATAATAAAAGTGCATGTAATAATTAAAACTGTAAAATAAAAATAATAGTCAAATTGAAGATCAGATGATATAGCGCACTCATTAATCATAAACTAATATACAATGACACTTTTTCCTTTTGGGCGAAGAGTCACCACAGTAATTCACCTGCACTCATCTTTTTTTGTTTACTTCAGATGCCCTTCAGGACAGAACCCTCATCATTTATTTGGGCCTGGGGCTAGCACTGTATTGTGACCTCTTCATCCAAGGGTATATACTGTAGAATATAAATACCGCAATATATTGTACATAATTCTATGATAAAACTTGGAAAGATTCTAGTCACCCACATAAAATTTACGACTTATCTCACATTCCATTTAGAAGAATAATCAGCAGACATGGGTCAGTCACTAGTATATTTATTTCTCTTCATGTATTCCTTTAAGACAGTGTTACAGTGTTCACTGTAATTACCTGAGGACAGTGAATTAGGAAGGTCCAGCATCTGTGTATGATCACAACAGAGAAAGGAACATTAAAAACAACACAGATTATAGCTGGTCGGAGAGTTCAGCATATTTAAGACTTAAATGTTTAGCAAATACATACAACATTACATACATCCACACGTTCTTCTCAACTGTCAGACACCGCTAAATAATTTTAATAAAATCATCTTATAAGGGGAATGAATGGCAAGTCAGATCCCTGATTGCACAACCTAATATTATTTGTGTCCTTTTTGGCACATTTGGAAAAGCTTCTCCAGCTGTCATTGGCTAATTAAGTTTAGCAGACGCACCAAAGTCTTTCCTCTGAGCAGGGACATAGGAGAGCTAGGCATTATGGAGCTTTTTTGGATTAGAAAAGTTCAGGGGCAGTTTTCCACTCCAAGTCTGGTCCTGTGTGGCCCCTGCTAACGGAGGGTACTGTTGTCCCAACAGGGAACTGTCCGGCCTAACACAGGGCACTGTCCGGCCCAACACAGGGCACATCCTGACTATAGGCTCATCCACTCCCTGAAAGGACACAGACATACAGCCTATTCTCATATCCTCAAACATGATTCCTATTAGATTTATCCACATTTAACCTGTGCAAAAACTACTTACACATCATTATTTTTGTTTCTTAGCAACACAACTAAAGATTTTTATGAAATTGCACAGGCTTTTCTACCTGGACATAGTAAACAACTGTATTCCTACAGACTACCACTTATTTTATCACTCCATTTATCTTTGTCTTTCTGTATGTTTGCAAGAGGCCATAAAGTCCATATTTAGTCTTAGTGTACTGAGTCCTTGTATGTACAGCTGTACTATGGCTCTGCTCCATCATCTATGATACAAAGGAAAACAAGAACAAGAGACCTCTAATCTTCCAAAACATGGCAACAGTACAACAAACACGTTAACAATGTTTCATGACACATTTAAGCCTACAACCAAAATAAACAACATAATCTTATAAAAATGAAATAACATCAAGCTAAATTAATGAGTACACAACAAAACAGTGGCATATTGAAAAAAACCTATGCTGTATGCTATGCACAATACATTCATTTGATCTCTGCTTGGTCTGTCTGCTGAAGACATGCATTCTGATGTGCATTTGTTTGTCCCTTTCTAAGGCATATGGCAACTAAGCCCTCACAGCAATCAGGGTCTACACACAATCCAGCTTTCTAAATGATTTCTGAAAAGAAGTAATTTGCATTGTCATAGCTGACTTAGATTTGATTTAGAAGGACTGAAATAAATACCTAAATATCTATATTATATATATTTATAGAAATGATTCGCAGCAAAATAGCATGACATTCTGATAATAAAATATAATTTTAAATGTTCATGGAAACTTCAGGATTTCACATTTAAAGCATTTTGTAAAGACGCAACAGAGTAATCAATATGGCGACTTAACTAATTATTTGTTGTTGAATTTTTTGGCAGACCCTTGTGTCTTACCCTCGCTTTCTGTGGTGCACGATTAGAAAACACTTTTTTTGTTATTTTGACAAACATTTCAAACAAGTTCTGAAAATATGGAAAAAAATGCATATTCAGGTAATTCCTAGAATTCAGTCAGACATTTTAGATTAAAATAAGGGATACCTAAGTCCCAGTGGACCGGCAGAACAATATGTCCTACCTTAGTCTCATTTCATTTTCCCATCTAGCTCCTTAGCCTTCCAATATTGATGGCAAGACATCTCCAGCAACTCCATACCACCTATTAATTTCTGTTGTGCTGTGTACACTCCCACCATGACTAGGAAGTACCACCTGAATGGCGCCCACAACCACAAGCCTACGAAACAAAACATAATAAATGCAGTCCAATAGATCAGTGAAGCGGCTTTGATAAGGGCTACTCGTAATTCAGTTTTGCATGGAGGTACACGGGCCACACCCTCCCTGTCAAAGGCCCGAGGCTGGCCAGAGTAGAAGTCACGTAAGCGGGCTTCTTTTTCTGTCCAGAGGTCCCTGCACCAGGACTCCAGCTCAGAGGAAGTCGAGGGGAGAGCAGAGATTGGGTAGCGCTGCACGTGGAAGTAGATCTCTTGGGGGAACTGGCCCATGACGAGGTGGCGCTCTGTCTGAGGGATGTTCTTTGGGTAGGCCACGGTAATGTCGTGGACGGCATCCAAGTTGTCACCTGAAAGATATGGAAATAAACAATGAAGCCATGGAAGGACAGTAACACTGTATAAATGTGTAAATAATACATGCATGTAAACTAATGTCATTAAGTAAAATAAAAACAACAGTCAAGACATACAGCTGGTGATTTCTTCACCACATCATCCTTGTGATTGGATGAAATCTTAAAAATATCTAATTGTTTGTAACATTTGCATGATATAGAAAAAAACATAGATTTTTCTCTTAATGCAGAAGACTGAGGTGTGCCAAATTTACTTGGGGTCTGAGGTGGTGTATAGCCTGGACAATGCCCAGTTTGTCATTGCACATAGACAGTATTCATTATTCACTAAGGACAATTTATATTAATCAATATACAGATTAGATTATAAATGCATGTGCTGTCAACTGTGAATTACAACAATGGCAATAAATATTGCAATATCCAGACAACCCATTTGCCATTTACCCCTTGCTGGCTTTACCTAATTATAGTTTCTCAATAGCCATTGCCCAGTTCCAAACAGTACTTAAACCTGGCACACCATCCCTACCCTTAACTCTAATACTATGTTGATAAAATTATAACTTAGTTGTTGATGCACAGACCTATATACCCATCATTACCGCAGTGTCCTACCTATCCCTACAAAGGTGAATGCCATATCAAGTGAACAAGATGACACCTGCAAAAGTCTGATTCTGTAGACCTCAGCTAAACATGCACAGAAATAGCAGTGATGGGGGCATAGCCTGGGCAAAGACAACAGGGCATGGCATGGCAGGCCCCTATCCAGAGGGAGAAGACAATTAGATCAGTCTACTGACATCATAGTGCATTTGTACACCTGCTCAAAGATCTAGTGCCCCACAGCGCAGCATCCGGGAGAGGTGAGGAAAGAGCTGGCTGGGTATTTAAGAACTCTGGAGAACTGCCAGAATTAGCTCATAGGGAAACATGAGCGTCCTGCAAGTGTTGTAATGCCTGACAGTGGCATGACGCATGAAGCAAAGAAGGCTCACAGGAATAATAGTTGCAGTGGAGACAGTGGTGCCAGTGTAATCCATCATTAAATACAGTTATTATCAATAATGCTTGAGTAAACTATTCTGTAGTGTTTGAGGAAAGTCATTTAAAAAAGTGTATTACTAGGGATAGCTGGTTTGTTTGGATATGAATTTAAAACATACTGTGTATGTATGTATGTATGTATGTATGTATGTATGTATGTATGTATGTATGTATGTATATATATATAGTTTCCACTTTTTGTCTCTTTGAGTATTTGACTGTATGTGTAAAGAGTAAATAACATGGCATAATAATATGGCTGAATATTAAAATCATCATAAATAGGTCTATCTGTATATCATCTATCATACCTTTTTGTAATGTGTCCACGATGTAGGTAAACCCAGTGGTCCGTGGATGTAGGACATACTCAAACTTTGGGAGGCCATTCTGCTCAGCAAATACATCACTCTTTGTTCTGGTATTTTCTTTCAAACAAAAAAAGACAATATATTCAAAGTCAATAGCATGTTCTTAGGCCTCTAAGATACAACACAGTAACACAGTAGTTACATGTATAGACACCATATGGAAAGCTGTTGTGATGTAACTTCCCTACCACCCTCACTGCCCGATTCACCAGCTCTCTGAGCTAAGCTACTGTGTTTTTGAGTGGCTTAATTGTAATCTGACAGAGCATTCCTAGATCTACACAGGGCCAGAGTGTGAGGTAGCAGGGGATTTAACACTCCCTTGATAAAGTTAAAGAAATGTTAGTAGTGTCTGGATTCCTCTCACCAGTGAGGTCTGTGCCTTCAGGAAACATCAGCAGCTGCAGGGGCTCTCTAATGTCGCAGAAGTAGTTCAACATGTTCTCCAAGTGCTTTTTGTCCTCATCCCAGCGACGCTGGATAAAGACAAAACACGCAACCTGCATTGCCCAGCCTGCAAATAAATAAATGAAATCAAACTTGGTTATTACGAATTTGTGAATGTAAATTAAGATGTCACAGTAAAATTATTGTTGTATTGCACTGTGATGCTTGTCTTTTAGTTCTGATAAATGCTTAAAAAGTGTAAAGTTAAAGAGCTAAATTATCCTCTTTTTAAATAATAACTTCCCCTATGTGAGAGTTTAAATGAATGGGTGTGTTCTGTTGAGTTTATATAAACCATACCTCGTGTTTGTATTAAGGAAGGTTGTTACACAACAGCTGATAGTAATGATTTATTTTCCACACCAAACTGACAAGATCATATCTCACTAATAACAAACATCCACAGAGATCCAGTTCTGTGGGTAAATGCCATGCTGATGCCAGGGGTCAGGGAAGAAATACCACAATGGCTCAAAATGTTAAAATGGCAGCAGAAAACCACACTTGGGTCACTTTATTAGGGACTACCTATTAAAGTGTCCAGTGAGTGTACCCACCAAAGCCCGGCACCGCCTTCAGAGCAGCTTTGAGGCAGATCTTCTCCAGCCGCAGGTAGCTGTATCTGAGCAGACAGCACCAGAGGAACATCCAGTCCAGACGTGTGCGGTGGTTCATGATTATAACACTTCTTTCTCCGGGAATAAACCCATCGCCTGTTATCACCACCTTCACCCCAAAAACCAGCTCCAGCAAGGCCTAGGGAACAAATAATCAGAAATAAATAATTAAGACAAAGATATTTAAGACAAAACAAGTATATGCTACCCACAACAGGTAGGGTGAGCCATGTTGCAACGATCCGATCGGTAATCCAGCGGTACCATGCAGGAGACAGCAGCATGAGGGGCAGGAATGGACCCAGCATGAAGATACTTCCAAAAAAGCTGCCCAAAAATAGGGTCACGATGAAGTACAGTCCCCTCACTGACACAGCCATCTGCAAAAGACAGAGAACCCAAACATCACCCGTTAGCTGGGCCTAGCAGCATAAAAAGGGTGCAACATGAAAAGAGATCTCCAGACTAACAGATTCTGGGAAAGAGTTACATTCTAGCTTTGAGGCTGTGCAGCCTTCTGTGAAGAAGTGTGAGAAAAGTGTGCTAGGATAGGTAAGAGAAGTCTTTTATTATTAAACTCTTCACAAGTATTTTTACATTTACTGCATGTAGTGCAATTCATTTTGTTGGGAATTTGTCCAACCACACCTAGTCACCTGCAAACATTTCAGTATGATTATATCATATTTGAAAGAACAATTATATGGAAGAAGTGTGTACAACAGGGGCTCTAGTATTCACCCCTGGGGGTAGCTGGTGTTGAGTGTAATGGTAGTGGATTAAGTATCATACAATACATTGTCTGTTTGTCAGAAAGTCCAAATCCAGTTCCAGAGTCGATACAATATTATGGTGTAAATAGTCCAGTATAAAAATAACAAGTGTGGTATTGTATAAGTAAAGACTTTGGAATGACCTTGTAACATGTGGAATTGCATTATCAACACTTTTATCAATAATAAAACCAATAGTACACCGTGTGTCATATTTTTCCACAAACAGTGGAAAGTTAGAGGCAGACATGTGGAATGTAAATAAGGGAGTCCTTCTGACGGTGGCTAACAAATTGTTAGTGTATAACAACACTAAATCAAGTGCTTCTGGTGGGAGGTATTCACAGAACGGGAGGAATGTACATGGCAGTACAGTTATGCCACAACAGAAATAATATATGAGAATAAAGTATCACCTTCAGTACAGTCCTTATGTTTCAAGCTGCTAAACATTCAGCATAGTTTTCCTTTGATTCAGACCATAATAGAACACAGTGTGTGTGTGGACCAAAGTGGAGTTTGGTCCATTATGTACAATGGGTTAAAAAAAGAAATTTAATAAATTTGGCGCCACAAAATACAACCATTATATATCAAACTGAACTTAAGACCCCTCTTTGAACCGCCACCTTACCGTGGTGGAGGGGTTTGTGCGCCTGAATGATCCTAGGAGCTATGTTGTCGGGGGCTACATGCCCCTGGTAGGGTCTCCCAAGGCAAACA
>JAVQKC010190909.1:0-11147 GCA_036025475.1 Philypnodon macrostomus | reverse complement strand
CACACTTACTTTGGCAGAGAGCAATGAAACTTGGTACAGTGATTCTCCACAGTGTACCCAACATAAAATATTATTATGGCCCCACCCTACAACAAACAGGAAGTTGGCCATATTGGATTAAATTTGGGAGGTCTGATTAAGGTGCCTGTTGGTGACATAGTTGTGGCAGACGTATGGGGCTTTTTCGCCGATATACACCTTGCTGTCGTGCGTGGGCCTAGTTTTGTCTTGATGTCCTCTCATATTTCTGCCTTGTGCATCCATTTCCATTTTAAGCTTGTTTTCTATTTTCGGCCATGCTTTTCGCCACCGCACTTATCTTTCCATGATCGACTCACTTTGTCTTTGATGAAAGCCCTGCACTAACACACACATCCCACTGGACCCTTATAGTAGTTCTGCACCATTATCTCATCAGCATTCACTGTTCATGTCTCTCCGATAACCCCCATGCATGTCCAGTCTGCCACAATGGACCAACTTCACTTGACCAGGCTAAGTGTGTGTGTGTGTGTGTGTGCGTGTGTGTGTGTGTGTGTGTGTGTGTGTGCGTGTGTGTGTGTGTGCAAGAAAGAAAATCTCAATTAATGGAAAGAAACGCCAGCATGGACCGGAAGAGTAAAATTGAGAATTAGTGGCTCTCAGTAGAGGAGTGGAGGCAAATCAGATTTTATGACCCCACGCGTATTACAGCGGGGAAGATTAGCAGAGAGGGCAGGCGATGAAGAGACGCCACATGTGAGACGAATGCTCAAGAAGACACCATTTATTTTCTTTTGCTCACAAGGTATCATGGGATGCACTTACCAACAATATTTGTCTGGGGAAGGGGTGGAGTGATGTTTATTGGATATATTGAATCAGTCTTCCCCCCCACCATCGTGTTTTACATTCATATGGTCATGCATTATAGAAACTGTACACTTGTGTAGAGGCCATAATAGCTGCCAACTGATGCAAAGAGATTTGTTTGATGGGATCTTGGCAGGATTTGCCATTGGCAAAAGTCAAGACAACATGCAAACATGATGACTGCATTAATGACTTACCATACTTCATGAATTCTTGTTATTCCTAAAATAAGCTCTTTCCAAGGGTCATGTTCAGACCAGATAGTACTCAGTTAGTGTTCTATCACCTTTACCACATTGTGCATAAATAATTGCATACTGTATATATAATCAAAGTCCCATTTGGAAACATACACATTGAATTTCTTTGTATTATTCATTGTCATGGAAACACACATACACACACTCCCACACAAACTGACACACTACCCAACCATGAGAGACTTAAATAAAATGGAGACAAAATAATGATTTATTAAAAATATTTTGGTGTTTGGACCCTGGCCGGGAGAGTCATTGATGATCGATGCATTGTAATGAGAATAGTGTAGGTATAGGGCCGATCTCTCCCTGGTGTCAGTTTTACTTAATTATTTAACAATTATGCCATTTTGCCATATCACATTAATAATCATGTAAATATAGTAAAAAAAAAAAAGATCTGCATTCAACCCATGTTTTAATGTTGGAGCAACCAAAAAGATGTAGTGAGCGGTCAGATCTTGAGCTAGAACCTACTGTAGCTGGAGGATTAATCTATTGTTTTGAGGTTGATGGGAGACACAAGGAGAACATACAAACTCCACACAGAAAAGCCCTGTTCTAACCACTTTATTGCATTTATTCTCACCTATATGTTGGTATAATTATAGTTTGTTCCAATAACATTTGAATGGTTAAATATCTTCAGAGGTTTGTAGTGTTAAAGCATTTTTGTCAGTGCCCTCTTTTATGCCATATTCTGTTATGGTAATACAGAAAATAAGATCCTCTCACCAAAACTGTCAGTCAGGGATTTATTTTGTGACAGCCGTTGAGTTTCTCTTGCTTCAATTATTTGGTGTTTGAATCTCCACTGGGATTTACTCTATGAAGCCATTTCACAGTGCGTTTGGCGAAGATAGATTTTTTTCTCTCCTTCCATTCACCGGCTACATTACAACCCCCACTGCTTTGGGCTGCTATCATATTTTAGCCGGATAAACTTGCCATGTGTAGCGAATAGAGACAGTCAGTAGAACTAGCTTGTACACACCCACTGAGATGTTCCCTGCTCAGACAGTCTGCCTCCAGAGATACAAGGTGCTACATTTTTGTTACAAGTCCACTGGATATAAACACAACTGTCCCTATTACACTATAAAAGTTAACTAGATAACCATAGAAAAAAAACTCCAAAAAATAGTGTCACCCTGCAGGTAACTGGCCATTGCCCCTGTGACATTGCCCCACCTAAGGCACATGGTTGCTGGGTTTGGCTCCACTTTTGGTCACACTTTATTTGACATAGCCCCAACTACATTGTATCTACCTCATGAAGTACAGTGTAACACACTCTGTAACAAACTGTAATAACATGTAACTACATTATACATACAGCATGGTTAAGTGTTAGGTATAATGTTATTACAGTTTGTTACACAGTGTATTACATTGTACTTAATGAGGTAGATACAATGTAGTCAGGACTATGTAAAATGAAGTGTGACAGTTTTCTTTTGTCACATCAGTCAGCAAAAGAAGTTTGGTGTACCTTTGAATTCACCTTGTATTAGTAAAGCTATCAATTCAGGTATATGACCCTGCTCTATATACATACAGCCTGATGGAGGGAAGGGAACATTGCTATTTCCTTGTATTTTGTAAATGCTAAAAGAAACTTTACATCAGGGTCTATTTCCAACATTGTGCTGAGTTCAGAATCGAATTTGCTTTTGGCTCAAATATATGTTTGTCCTGTTTTCCCTAAACACCCAAGGTCAGAAAAGTAAAGTAAAGCTCTGCAGGGATATACAGTTGCATCTTGCAGTGTATTGTGTGGTGCTCTCGTACAGTCATTTTGTACATCTGGCTGGGGGCAGAGGGCCAAAGCTGCCAACCATGAAGACTGTGATGTCTGCAGAACAACTACAGGTCAGGGAACTTTGCAACGCACCATTTCCCACAGCGCTCTCTTTCTGACAGTCATTTACTGTGAAACCAAAAGCATAAAATCTAACTTTCTGTGTGCTCTCTTTTGCATCAAAAAACTCTTCACCCATTGAAGTGAGAGCTATAAACATGGTTTACTGTGGTACAGAATTCCTCCAAATCCTTCAAATTTCAAAGCTAATTCCTCATAGGTCAGAACTTCGAGCACATATCACAGATGCCACGCTTTAGTGGCTGTACTTTTGGAAGCCCATAAAATGCAGTAGAGGTATAGAAATGCAGTTTTATTTATGGAGCACATTTCATAAGGAGATTTTATTGACTATTACTGGGCTACATGTGTTTAATAATAATAAAGCATCAGATTTACATTATGCAATTTTGTGAACACTTCAAAGCAAAATTAAAGAAAGCTATGTATTGCAAACCCAATTGTCTGAATTAACACTGAGAAAAATATTTGGAATTTAATTTATCTATGACCATACTGTATTCAAATATAGAGACTGATAAAGTAGTCTTTTTTGAGCCCCTAATATCTTTTTTACATATTTTTTGGTATCTTCATCTAACTTTTACCTTTTATATACATACATACATACATACATACATACCTACCTACCTACCTACCTACCTACCTACCTACCTATCTACCTACCTACCTACATACATACCTACATACATACATACCTACATACATACCTACATACATGTTTTTTACATGTGCCGCCTACATAATTGACAACTTAAGAAAATCCACATCACAGTCTGTCACTGTCTTTACCTTGCATCCGTCTAAGAATCACAACTAAGTAATTCAAAAAACTGAATTCCAGTGTTTTTATCTTGATAGCTCATTTGTATGAGATCCTGATGGAGGGAAGGGAAGGGGGTCACATCATTTGAACTTCCAAACTTATTTTCTTTCACAAAGGTACTGCAGCTTTAACCGAATAGTTCCGATGCTCCATATGTCAAACATTGATTTAATTTCCCCTCACTTTCCATACTTGGGCCTACTTAGCACAAGATCCTGCTGGTACTCTGTCCATTCCCTGTAGTGCACTGAGAAGTTGGGTCATTAAATTCACAATTGAAAAGGAGACTGTTAATGCAGCAGGAAAATTAAGAGCAAGCAGTTTGAAAGGTAGAAAATCACTCATGAAGCTTTCCATGTTTTGGGAACTTCAGTTTATTTATTTAATGTAATTTCACATTCACTTCAGCTGACATTGAAAAGTTGATCAAATTGAGACACAAAATTTGCCGGTTATAATCCCCACCCGAGCACATACTGTCGTTGTGTCCCTGGGCAAGACACTTAACCCACATTGCCTATAAATGAATGTGGTTGCGTGAGTGATTGAGACGGCAGCCACGCCTCTGTCAGTGTGTCCCAGGGCAGCTGTGGCTTACCCGGATGTGACTGAGGAGTGGATGAATAATGTAATTCTAAAGCGTCTTTGAGAGTTGGAAAAAATCGCTGTATAAAACCAATTTATTATTATTATTATTTCCTTTTTTATGAATAGAATATATGTGATTCCACTGCTTTCGTGACATACGCCTTGAGTAATTTGCTAGAGCTTGTCAATCATTGCACACACAGAGTTCCTCACCTGGAAAAGTGTCTATACATGAAGCTCAGTGACCCAGATTCGATTCCCAGCTTGGGTCCATTTGCTCCATATCTCACTCTCATTTCCCTCTCCATCATCTACTCCAAAAGGTTCTAACGACAACATCAAAGGACGTGTGGAAGAGTATTTTTCTCACCTTCGTAACTCAACCTCACTTTCTGTGAGCTGTACATCCGACTGTGGGTCTGTCAATGATGCAGCACAGAAAGCTTCTTCAGACTCATCCATTAGGAATACTCAGGTGTGAAACTGCGGCTCCACTCACAAAATTAATTACACTCCTCTGAATATAATGTTATTCTTCCCCAGACGACTTCAACCTTAAAAAGTGCTACTACGGCTTTCCCCGATAAATCATTGGATTGTGTCCAATTTCTTCAGTGTCATTCATGTTCCTTGGATACTGTAAGTGAGTGTACTGTAAAAACTAATGACACCTTTTCATTGAAATTGATATCAGAGCTTCCCATCCAAGGCCATTGTGTGATGAGAGTATTGCTGAGTTTGTGCTTAATCTATGCAGGGTCAAGATATAATGCAAGTCCAATTAATCCATATGGCCTGATTATTTGGTTATTAGGGCTACTTACCATGTTTTATTGGAATAGGAAGACTGTTAAGCTCTATCACATAGACGTATTTCTCCTTCGACTATAGCCCCATAGCCCACCAGCTGTCAACACACACTACCTATTAACGCTAAGGTTAGATTGGGAGCTGTAGGCTTTAAGAGCGATATTGGCTTCAGTCGCAGGTATTGGCAGTGATTTCCAGTGAGATTAAACTCAGATGTTGAGCCAGCTCCAAGGGCTTACTTGGAGAGCAACCGGGCTGCAGTAATTAGCCTTGTTTATTATTTTAAAACTATAAATCAAGATTGGTGACTTCATATATCACTCATGACTCATGTCATTTTCCACCCAATGTATTGCTGTCATTGTCATTGTTATCCAAAATAATGATCCAAACAATTTCACAGATTTTTGATTAAAGTTTTAATTAGCCTACTGGTAAATCAAAGTGGAAAAATAAACAATGCTTCTCTGAATTAGCGGAGTCCAATGAGCGTACTTCACTAACTCACTCGCTTTTAAAGCTTTGTTTTGAGCAACACATCTCCTGTTTTTATGACCACTAGATAGCACTAATCCACTACCATGAGCCACATTTATTTACGTAGTATAGTATAGTAACTGACCCTGTGCCTCAGTGGCTGTGTTCACAAAAGAACAACAAATACATTATAATTGAATTGTTTGAATAACAATTAACACTAGTCTACAGACTGGCAATCACCTCTCACTCATTTCCTCCGGTAGCAGCTGTCTGTTTAACATCTCAGCAGGTAACACTGACCTGACATGTGACATAATGCTATTTGCCTTTGTTGTGATGTCTTTTGACATGTATGAGCGCTGTTAACATGCATAAGACCATGCAGTGAATGAAGTCATGCCATTCAAATGAATGAGGCTCATCCGCCCACTCAGCTGGTAGTCTGTGCAGGTCATCTTTCCAAACACATGCTGGTCTCTCAACATGTGTGAGCACACTTTCATTCTTTACATTGTCATACGAACACCACATGCCAACAATGCAGTTCAACTGTTGCAAACGAATGTGATAAATTTTTCAGAGTTGGGGAGAGGATTGTCACAAAAGAAACACATTTTTGGTTAATCATTTTAAAGCATTATAGCTATTTTTAATCAGTCACTACAGGCGGACTAAAGCAAGAAATCTAATTTCTAATACATACTGAAATATATGTGTTTTTGTGTGTTTATGTTTGTTCAAATGAATCATATCAAAAATCGAATTAACAATTCATGTTTTGTCACACAAATTGTGACATGTTGTGCATCACAGCATATGTTCCAGGTCCATTAGGCCTTTTTAAATGAAACCATATATCATTTAAAAAGTTACATTTGTCACTATGAATAAATGAATAAATGATTTGTTTTTCATTGTTCTCCCGCGCCCTGTCCTATACATATCAATAACATTCATTTTATTTCAGGTTGAAGTTTTTGACTGTATATAATTTATGGATATGAAACCTCAGCTGTGTCCTACAGTGCCCCAGATAAAGGGCTGAGCTAGTTCCAAAGCCTTCTGAGTATAGGGATTGTTTATGGCGAAATAAGGCAAAATGAAGCCATCACGGCCGGAGAAGAGAGGGCACAGCGGAGGGAGAGATAAGTCAAAGAGGCCATAAAAATGTAGACTATAGGGAGCGTATTTAAGGAGAGTATGGACAAGAGGTAGTGAGGAAAAGGACTGCAGGAATAACAGGAACATACTGGCTGTGTTGGGCCAACAAAAGAGTGAATGTAGGCAGCTCAGAGATTAGCATTAGACTATTAACTGCTGTCTGACCACGGGGCTCGTTAGAGTCCACTACAGAGGTTTTCTCAGGCCACGTCACACCAGGACTGCACCGGAGGCTGTTTGTGGAGTCTACTGCTAGTGCATGCATAGTAAACTATTAGTGTATGCATAGTGAACTACTAATGCTAGTCAAAACCTCTGTAATATCAACATTAAGTCAGATATCCCCAGCTTTTTGTGACTTGTATTTGTGCACCAGCATTGATATTGAGGTTCTGTGAGCCTCACATTATCTCTGTGAATAAATAAGAATTAAAATTTACAGTATAGGGTTTTAATTATTTATTATGTATATGTATATGTATATGTATATGTATAGGTATATGTATATGTATATGTATATAAAACCCAGTGCAGGCAGAACATTGCATGTATGTTTCTTATTATAGGGGTATTCCAGTAACTACAGACAACTACAAAGAGCAAGAAGAAAGGCTTTCAGAGAAAGAGTTCAGCCCTGAAAACTATACTGCAAATAAAAAATATATATTTTGTAGCTGTACTATATTGTTGAATAGAAATAAAGCTGATGGTGCCACACTGGGGTGGTATTTCCTGTTTTAGATGTTGTAGACAGTGGAAACACTCTGAAGTATTCCATCCTGACCCTACTGATACTGTGCCACTCCAGTGAAAATATGTCTTCGGTGTGGGCCTGGCTACCGCATTGCATTCACTGCTGTCTTGTGAGTTCAATTTTGGAAGAGGTGCTAAGGGAATGTTTAGACATGGTGTCAAGTATGTGTCCAGAATCAGACAGGAGGGGAGAAGTGACGCCAGGTCCCAACAGGGACTGACCACTGCCGTCTGTGTGGTCCGAATCTGTATATATATATATATATATATACTGTATATATGTGTGCGTCTGTGTCTTTTCCGAGAAAGTGGTTGGGGCATGGATGCTACATTCCATCTTTCCATCTTTTTTAACATTCTGTCTATGGTTTGTGACAGTATCAACACATTCAGGATAGCAGCTGGACTTGCTTCAGTGGAAAAAGACATGACAGTGCTGTCAATAGTGACCTGGCCTTGTCTGTAGACATATCCATGCTGACATTGAGGACATTATCGGCAAGTTCCTATAGCCAATCAAATAGGGAGGTAAAAGTATCTGACAATGGGACTATGCTAGGACTACTTTTAAGATAGTTATTTTTATGTATCTAACTTTTTATATTATTTCTCTCTTCTCTTTCTCATCTATTTTCTACCACAGTGTGTTGAGTTTATAGCTGCTGGCTGGCTTCTTTCAGCCTGCTGCCGCCCATGTCTCTTCTCCACACTAATGAACTACATCCTCATTTAATCAATATTTTATTGAGGTCCCCATAATACAGAGGCATTCAACTGCACTTTATAATCCAACCTGTGTATCTCTGTTCATCTGCGTTAGAAAGTCAATGGGGTGCAAATGCATTAAGTCGTTAGGCTGTATGTTTTAATACTGCACTGGTGTCTATGTGTTACTATGTGCATATTATCCAGTCTAATGTATTCTGTACTCTGTAGTTCTAATAATACTTTGCTGCCTGTGGTTAGTAAAGCAGCCAGTCAGGCGACATTAGGACAGGCTTGAGTGGCTTGTGACTGGCAAGTGGACAGCTGCAGGCTCCTCCGCTCAGGTTACCAATGAGCAGGCAGACATGTAATGTAAAAATAAACATGGAGGAAGAGCTACAGAAGAGAGTGAAGGTGACAAAGAAGGAAGAGGAAGACACACATTTACATGCAGGTCAAGAAAATATAATTATGTCTTCAGACTGATGTTCAAATTAAAAGTATACATTATTGTGTGTAAGAAAGTTTGTCATCTGCATTTGATCTATTCTTGCCACTTGATCAACATGTCAGGACTACTAACAAGGTCAGCAGTGGGTAACCCATCTCCAGATCTTGAACCAAGATCTTGGTCAGGAGTACCTAGCTAGAAGACATACATAGATGTTTTTAGTTGATGGGGAAACCACTTTTTGACCAACAACTGGGGAATTGTCTTGGTCACTTTGCTGCTGGCTAGATTCCCCCATTATTTTAGACTCCTGTGTCTTATACAAAAGAAGTGAACAGTTTGTGCTGCAAATATTCATCCATAAACGGGTATAATTACAGCACTGTGCACTCTATAGTTCAGCTTTCCGGTGTGCATTGAGAGGTAGAGGAAGACCCAAAGAGACAAAGTGAGGTGGGTGTGGAGTGGAGCAGATAAGCAGAATGAGACAGAGGAGGTCAGACGCAGCAAAGACTATGGCCAGACACATAAAGAAGGTGCTGGAAGAAACAAAGTGCCACAGAGCAATAGATCTAAAAAAGAGCCCATAATGAAAATGAGTTTGGGCTGTTGTTGTGCACCTCGGTCACAAAGACAATAAGAGTTTGGATTTCTGCTCTACAAACTAACCATATGTTTGTTTTATAGAGCAGAGGCTTTGTCTGGAGACCCAGCAATAATAATAATAATAATAATAATAATAATAATAATAATAATAATAATATTTAGGCACTATTTATTGAGTTTATGGATGTGTATAAATGAGATTACCCCCAACACTGCCATCAACGTCGACATAACCATTGTGAAGGGACATACTTAAATAACAGAAGTTACATTTGAATAATGAAGTTTCACTAATACAGTATATCTTTAGCAACAGCATTTATGTCAACTTTGCTTAGCTCCTATTGCTGTAAATGAAAGTCAACAGGCCTTCCAGTGGCACCTTAATGTATACAGGCCCCGGGGCTGAGGGGCTTTTGTTTTAACTATAGATGCAGAACGCACTTTCACACTTAGGCCCAATTCACATTTGTCCCCCTCTGAGGTCCTACACAGTGACCACTTTTACGGGACCACTATAGTCTAAATAACTGAGCTGCTGTTACTAGAATTGTATTCAGTCTGTGCAATAGCCATAATTTCATGGCAAATGAGGACAAATAATAATAATAATAATAATAATAATAATAATAATAATAATAATAATACTAATAATAAGAAACACTTTTGTAAAATGAATGACTTTTGCTTGAGGGTTAAGCCTATTTCACTTGGCATGTACTGTGCTAAAATGTTACAATAATATCTTCTTGGTCAATCTGATTTACCCCTCGTGAATTCCTGTGAGAGTGAATGATTATCTGTTTAGGTCTGACAAGAGTGTGCCCCGCCTAAGGCCCATAGTTGCCGAAATAGGCGCCTGCGATTCCTAAGGGGGAAAAGCAGAGGAAGATGAAAGAGCAAATAATATGTCTGATTTTTAACAATAATATTCCAATGTACTATATATTTGTTGTCTAATCTTCTGTTTGCCCTGATGCCACGGTGAGAGCTTACACAGGTTATGCAGTGGACAGCTCGTGGACTATTTCTATTTTAGCCGACATATTACTGTCCCAGTGGTGTGAATAACTATAAAAGCATATTCAGGTCACTTATTAAGAACTACAGTATGTTCAGTCTCATTCATAAAAATCTGTGGCAACTGCAGTGGGATTCATGACTCATGCTGCGTTCCAGTTCTCCTCGGAGCTCGGAGTGTCAGAATGTCCGAGTTAAATCGTCCCAGTTGACGTTAACAGCTTAATTTAGCACTTAACAGGATTAGCAACAAAAGCAGCAGCATGCTAACAGGTACCGGGTTGACAGAAGAACAAGTCCAATGAATATTATCTTGTAAAATAGGGGGCCGTCATGTTGGATTTCTCATCTCGGGGTTGTCCGAGTTGATTACAGAAAAGTAATCTCTAAGAAGTCAAGTACAGAGATAACATAAATGTCAAATCTTCAGTGCTTTGGTGATTTCTCTGGTGGTCAGTTACATCTTACGTCATTTCTTGGCTTCACATCACAAAATCATACATTTCTTATGGTGTTTTTTAAGTGTGGTGCCAAAGTAAGTATAGGATTAGTTAAGCATTGAGTTATAAACACTATGGCTGGGAATCACAGGGTACTTCACGAGTCGATACAAAGTGAAATACATGGTTCATGATACCTATGGTCATGAGCTTTGGGTCATGACCGAAAGGACGAGATCTCGGATACAAGCGGCCGAAATGAGTTTTCTCCGACGGGTGGCTGGGCGCTCCCTTAGAGATAGGGTGAGGAGCT